>PVIU01004987.1:14412-119572 GCA_004026605.1 Ondatra zibethicus
CAGTGGAGCAGACGCCATGCTTCTCCAGCACAAGATGGACACTGGTTAGACTCATGCCGGTAAGCCACAACTCAAGTGGCGATACACATTAATGGAGATGGGCTAAAATAATATGTGAGAGTTAGCCAATAAGGGGCTGGAGATAATGGGCCAGGCAGTATTTAAATAAATACAGTTTCCGTGTAATTATTTCGGGTACGCACCAGGAGCCAGGTGGAACAAGGGGCCCTGCGCTGGGAACGCAGCCCGTGTGCCTCTTACTACAGATTGGGCCTTTTTGCAACAGGAATGTTGGGTTTGTATTTATTAATTTGTTTATTTATTTATCCTTTGCCTCCTGATGCAAGTCATCTCTTCCCTACCACAAAGTAAAGCAAAACAAATTTCAAGAGAAAAAGAGGGGAAAAAGAGAAAGAAAAAGAAAGAAGGGGAAATCTTGTTATGGAAGATGCAATGTGATACAGTGAGTCACATCGCAAACCGCTTTACCCATGTATTTTTACAAGCAGGTATTTATAGAAAAGAGTCATTGGTTTGGTTTGTGGACCACCATTAACACTGGGCCCTCACTGGGACTCTTCTTGGGCATCCATGCTGCTCTGTGTCTTGGAGATCCTGCAGGACCAAGCCCTCTGCCCATTTTTTCTAGCAGGCCACAGATGAGGTGGATGTTAGGGTGGGCCAACACATAACCCTGGTTCTAGCCTTGGGTGCTTTCAGGGTTGGTCAGTTGTCCAGCTCTCCTGTGTCTTCATCAGCAACATGATATCTCCAGAATTTCCCTGGATAGCTCACTTTTGCAGTGATGAGCAACGGTCAAGGACAGTTCTCCTGCTTTCACATCCTCAGGGTTGGTTCTCCAACACCTACAATTTCAGGGCCATCTCTACTGTGCTCCCCAGGCAAGGAGTAGGGCCTTATGCTGAATGCTGCATCTAGTGAGGGATAGGGAGAGCTCTCCTGTTCTTATGACCTCAGGGCCAGCTCTCCCACTGTCTCAGGATTGATGAGGTTGGACATCTCTTTCCCACCCATGTTGCCTCAAGACAGATGAGTAATGGGATAACTTTCTCATACTTACAACTTCAGGGCTGGTTTACTCACACCTCCACTAACAGGATTGGATTTATTGTAATGCCTAAACAAGGTACAGGGCCTACTCTCTCAAATGTTGCAGCTGCTGGGGCAACAGCTCTCCTCTTATGACCTCAGCAACCACTCTCCTACCTTCCTCAGGCATTGATGTGGGGGATGGGTTTATATGTTTATAGACATTCAAATACTTCTAATTTTTAATTTTTTATTTTTAGCTTGTTAAGTTAAAGTAACACTTAATATTTTACATAATTCTTAGGAACAGGGACATGATAATGATCATAGGAAGGGAAAGGGTGGCCATGGATTGGGCCTGAAACACCAATGAAGGGACTGGGAGAGTTCTGTGGCTGGGCCACATATCTGTTCTAAAGGCTGCCATGTCCTGCACTTGAGAAAGGAATGAAATCTCATATTTTAATTGTTTATATCTACTTTTCATAAAATTACACTCCAAAACACAATATGGTTTATTCTTTAAAAACTGCAAGGCCATAAAGATGGCTCAAGAGGCAAAGACTCCAAGCCCAACTTGAAGTACAGTATTAAGGATCCACATGACAGAAGAAGAGATTCAATTTCTGCAAATTTTCCTCTGAATCTATACTTGTGTTATGGCATACACATGCTCACACACATACACAACACACATACAAATAAATACAAACATATAAAATATATGTGACTTTTCTATTTAAAAACTTCTCATTGTTACTATTGTAATTTTATATTAATTATTCTTCCTGCAATTTGTATTTTATTATGGTCTGTATTTTGGTAAAATATCATGTCTATTACTGTTATTACTGTTACTGTTATTGGAAAAAGCTTTGTACACTGTAAATATGTATTGCTACCACTGGTTAATAAAAAAAAAAAACCTGACAGGCCAAAGCTAGACAGGAAGAGGTTAGGCAGGAGAGGGAAAGTGAGATGACACTGGGAAGAAAAAGGGTTGAGTCTTGTGAGTCGCCACAGGAAAATGCAGACAGAAGCAAGATGAACAAGCCATGTTGAAAGTAGGTGCAATTATATGGCAGAGGGTAGATAGGAATATGGATTAATTAATTAATTTGTTTGTTTGATTGGTTGGTTGGTTGGTTTTTTGATACAGGTTTTCCTCTTTAGCTTTGAGGCCTGTCTTGGAACTAGCTCTTGTAGACCAGGCTGGTCTCGAACTCACAGAGATCTTTCTTCCTTTGCCTCATGAATGTTGGGATTAAAGGCATGCGCCACCACTGCCTATGGGTTAATTTAAAATCTAAGAAGTAGCTAGCAATAATCATGAGCTATTGGCAGATCATTTATAATCAATATTAAGTATCATTCTGGTTATTTGGGAAAGATTGCTGGGATACAGCGAAGCTTTATCTACATAATATTACATTTTGTGTATATATATGTATATATATATACATATAATACATTTATATTTCTACTTAATCATTTAATTCTCTTCTAATAAAGTAAGTCATTTAACATTTATTTATTATTTTATGTATATATATGTGTGTGCATGTGTGTGAGAGACTGTGTGTGTGTTTGTACATGTGTGAATGCAGGTGTTCACAGAGAACAGAAGGAGTTTGGATACCCCAAAGCAAGAAAGATAGGCAGTTGCAAATTGCCCAATGTGGGTGCTGGGAACTGAATTTAGGCGTTCTATAAGAGCAATGGAATGTTTAACCACTGGTCATCTCTTGGCCCCAATAAAGTAACAATAAAACAAGTTGAATTCCTAGAGTTTTGGGTTTTATTTTTGTCTTCTGTGATTAATGCTGTTATATCTAAAGATTTGTGTTCCGTTTTATTTTATTATAAGGATATTATAATTTATATACTCACTACTTTTTTTAAAACTTACAGATATTTATTTCTCAATAGATATAAACAGAATTTGCATCATCTCTCTTTGAACTTTTAGAAGTTGTATAGCTTTCTGTTAATTGAAGTTCTCATTAACTGTGCTGTTTAAGTCCTGGAAGAACATTCCATTTCTGGAACAGATTTCACAAAATAAAATGTTGTGTTATTGTACTGCTATAATCACATGTCAATCAAGTCAATTTTGTATTCTGAGTGTTTTTTCCATATGCAAGCCTATTTCTTCACCATTATTATTACTTTCTTATTATAGCCATTGATGCAGTTGGTTTTATATATTGATTTTTGTGCCCAAAACTTGCTGAATAATTGTGGTTTTATCTGTAAATTAAATTGTATATCTTATATAATTAAGTATATCATATTTAATAATGACAAGTCTTCTCTTTTAATCTTGCAATTCATTTATTTCATCTTCTAAATTTATTTAATTGATTGTCGATTGTCTCTTGTGTATCTATCTTTGTCTATCTGTTCAGCATTAAAGAACAAGACAGATAATTATATCAAGCCTAGTGACTTTTATAAAGGATTTGTTTGTGTTATTTATTTATTCATCCATTTTTGTGATTCAGCAGTTCTTTCATTAATATTGAACAGGAATATTTTAGTGCAATATAAGTTGATTGCTAGCAATGTAAATGTAAACAAAGGAAATACTGTTTATAGTATATTATACATAAACCATCACTTCTTTAAGTGTTCTTACCATATAATTTTCATTTAAGTTTAGTACAGCTCTAACTTATTTTACCAATAGTAATGCTAAAATACCATAACAATGATAAAATAATCATCAACTTCAGACTTAGAGAACCACAATGTGAGCACGCTCTCTAAATGTTTTTGGCATTGTTCGCTGTGTATTAATTTTAAATATCAAAAAATATCTAAACTACATTTAAACAGTATTTCAATATTTTTGTTCCTTAAGGTTTCAATGTAAATTCATGACAAGTAAACGTAGAGGTGCTCAACATTTTATGTCAGTATTGTCAATGATGCAAGGCACATTAACTTTGGTCTGCTTGATTTCTGCAAATTGCCTACAGATTATCAGAGAACAGATATATTTTTAGCCTTGGCTGATAAATGTAAGAGTAATTATATATTTTATATATATGCTATTAAGTTTATATCTCCATATAGCATGTCTTTTTATATTATATTACATCACACTTTTCTCCCCATTGCAGCATTTCTACATCATATCCACTGTATATGTGAACATTACTTGATCAAAGTCATAGAATCCATCCATGTCAGTTGATCTCCAGAACTTGTATTTACTGAAAACAAAGAAATGACAATATCAACTCCTCACAATTATCTTTAATCAAAAGTAGTATGCAAACTAATTATTAATAACACATAAGTAAAATATTTACTTGATATTATTCTGATATTTTCAATGTACCCATTAATACTGTGTTTCTCTTGTTCTTTGTTGGTGTTGATGCTATATTATTTATTTATTTTTATATTGGTTCTTTGGGTTTTATTGTTTTATATTTATTGTATACAGTATTAAGTTTAAAAAATGTTTTAGTGTGTGTGTATGTGTGTGTGTCTAGATTCCCACAGAAGTTAGCAGAGTATAAAAGGAGAGAGCTGCTTGTTGGTTCCTGGACACTTAGCCCCAAAATAATTACACAGAAACTGTATTAATTAAATCACTGCTTTGCCCATTAGCTCTAGCTTCTTATCGGCTAACTCTTACAGATGAATTTAACCCATTTCTATTAATCTGTGTATGGTCACATGGCTGTGGCTTAAGGGCTGGAATTCTAGCATCTGTCTCCAGTGGGCTACATGGCTTCTCTCTTCCTCTGTATCCTTTCTCCCAGAATTCCATTTAGTTTTCCCCACCTAGCCCTCTTCTACCCTTTCAGGCCAAGTCAGTTTCTTTATTAACCAATGCTATTCAAAACATACAGAGGGGAATCCTTCATCACCTCGCCTTTTCTGTTTAAATAAAAGGGAAGGTTTTAACTTTAGCACAATAAAATTACATATAACAAAACAGGTATCAAGCAATAATTACAGTTATAATATTTATATCTACTTTATCCTTTATCATAACTAAGGAAAACTATAACTATCAAATTCTACAATTCCATAAAAGACTCCAGAAGGATATAATATTACCTAAGTAAATAGAAAGTATGTTGTAAGCAGTTTCCAAAACTCTAGAAATGACAGAGCCATCTCGTTGCCTGAACAGTCACCCAAAGTTTTTCTGTAATGTTGGGGCATCTATTTTCAGCCTACAGACCCATAGTATCCACAGAGCAGGAAATTTCAAAGACAGTTCCACTTGCACTGGATGTTTGTCCATCACATTTTTCTGTAGAATGTCCTGTAGATTGTCTGGCACTCTTTCACGAAGCAGAAACCCTGAAGGATCATCTCACCTTTAAGCAAATTTAGCAGTCTTTTCTCTGTGGGTCCTGAATATCCAGCTCATCAAGCAGTCCAGGTAAGAGCTGTTTCTTGCCCAAGTGGCTAACCAACTCCATAAGGAGCCTCTTTGATACTCGTATTCCTCTTCAAGTAATTGTTGCTGCCAGAATTAGATGAATCTCACTGTCATGAAAAGTCTTAAGCTTTTAAAACATTTTAAATGCCTTATTCCATATCCTTTGAAAGGTTTGAACAATGCTTGTCCATCTGAAATATATATATATGTCCATCTAGAAAATCTAACTAACATAACTACAAACTAGACTATTTAAGATAATTATATATTAACCTATATTTCTTAATTATGCATTACATTTTTAAATGAGGTGGACAAACACAACACATTAATCAAGAGCAGAAATGTACATATAACAGAATTGTTCTTAAATTTGTATCAATAAACCAAGATCCATACCAATGTAAATCTTTATAGCATACCCCTTTAAATGTAAACAAACATTTATAAATAATATTTGGAAATATGGGCATAGTTCTGTCCAAACTTCTTCCTTCTGTTTATTGCGTGAAGTAATTTTTTAAGGGGTGTTCAAGGCAACCTTTCAGGGTGGTCTTGGTTCATCAAACCACATTACCCTGGAATGATTCCACAGGTTCTCATGCTCTGTAGAAACAAAACAAGAACCTTTTTCCCAAAGCAACATATTCTTAGACTCAAATTCTGAAGTCAAGATACCTTTATATTGGTTTAACTTAGCAGTACATGCAATGAAATGTCTCTCTGTACTTAGCTCCTTCACAATCAAAAAAAAAGTCAAAGAAAACACAATAATATACATAATCCAGAGTCTATGTGTATACTCCATCTTTTCATAGCTTATGTTTACTCTATTACTTTTTAATATTTATTTTATTATCTCTACTCCTTTAATCTATGACTGTCTTACTGAGTCTCTTAAATGACTTTGTCTTATTTTTATAAAAATATTTATTCTTTTTATAATTCTCTGTACTCTTTTTCTTTTCTCTTCCAAGCCTACATATGTTTATCCAACACTGTAACATTTAGAGGTTTTTTTATGTCTGAATCTGTCCTATTGTTGTCTGTAATTCTTTACTGTCCAGGAGAGTTTTTTAAAATGCTAAGTGCTTCTTAAAAACTTAGCTTGTAGCATAGCTAGGTCAAATACAGTACTGCCTGCTTGCCCTGCCCATTTCAGCATGACAGAGCTATTTGCTGCCTCTGAGCCATGCACATCGCTTCAGTTGGAAGTATGCAGCGTGTCTATGTTGAGCCATTAAGCAGTTTGGAATACACTGCTTGCAAACCCTATTTAAATGTTTGGTCTTCTGAAAGAGCCAGAGGTCATGCTGGCAGCATGGACCAGAAAGCTGGCATTTCAAATGGCTAGGCTTTTTTTCCTGCTGAATCAGGAAGACCTCTCTTAAAGGAGCTGTGGCAAAATGCTGGCTACCAACAAGCCATGCTTAACTCTGTTCTTTTGTGTGTCTAAAATTACATTTTAAGCTTTCTTGGGTTTTAAGTGGATTTTAGTTAGTTACATTGGCGCCAGTCTGTTGGAGGAGGCTGTTTCTTCATAAAGAAGCTGCACAAAGGGCATGGAATCACATGGAGGAAGAATTACAGGTATTTGTATACCACATTGCATGAGTTTTTGTAGAGAACTGGGACAAGAAGAGCAAGCACACCTATCTGCTAAGCCAATCTCAGGATTGTGCCTTAGAATATTATTTTAATATAATTACAATATTTTCTGAGCATAGCCTCCTGCCTCCATAGCAGTATTTTTAACAGTCTCTTCTTTTTTCTCCTGTTACTTCCCTTCATCTTTCTAAAGTAGATAAAAGCACACAATATTTGGTTTTGGCTCTCATTCGCTGACTGAATTATTTTAATATGACAACTTTCAGGACCACCCACATTCCTACAAGTTATGATAAATTTGTCAGATTTTATGGATTAACAAAATTTCATTGTGTCTATATGTTCATTTTCTTCATCCCTTCTACTGTTGATTGATGCTTTGATTGCTGCTATAACACAAATATTAGCAATAGGATTACAATAAATATTTAAATGTAAATACCTCTGTGACTAGCTTGCTTGCTTTTGAGTTCTTTGAGAATAACCAACTGTGATATACATCATACATTATAGCTCTTTGCTATTTTTGAGAAACCTCTACTGACTTACACACTGGCTACATGAACTTGATTTCCATCACAATGCCATTTCTTTACTTCTTTACCACCATGTGTTTATTTATTGCTTCTGCTCCCCTCCTTTCATCTCCCCTCCCTTTCAGACATCTCCCATGGTCCCCATGCTCCCAGTTTACTCAGGAGATCTTGTCTTCTTCTACTTCTCATGAACATTAGATCCATGCATGTCTCTCTTAGGTCCTCATTGTTATCTAGGTTCTCTGGAATTGTGATTTGTAAGCTGGTTTCCTTTGCTTTATGTTTAAAAACCACTTATGAGTGATTACATGTGATAATTGTCTTTCTGGGTCTGGGTTACCTCACTCAATATTATGTTTTCTAGCTCCATCCATTTGCCTGCAAATTTTAAGATGTCATTTTTTTCTGCTATGTAGTACTTCATTGTGTAAATGTACCACATTTTCCTTATTCATTCTTCATTCTATGGTTATTTAGGTTGTTTTCAGGTTCTGACTAGGACAAAAATGCTGCTATGAACATAGTTGAGCACATGTCTTTGTGGTATGATTTAGCATCCTTTGGATATATACACAAAAGTGATGTTTCTGGGTCTTGAGGAAGGTTGTTTCCTAATATTCTGAGAAATTGCCATACTGGTATCCAAAGTGGCTGTACCAGCTTGCATTCCCATAAGCAATGCAGAAGTGTTCCCTTTTCCCCACAACCTCTCCAGCATAAGTTGCCATGAGTGTTTTTGATCTTGGCCATTCTCACAGGTATAATATGGAATCTCAGAGTTGTTTTGATTTGCATTTCTCTGATGACTAAGGATGTTGAACATTTCCTTAAGTGTCTTTCATCCATTTTAGATTCCTCTGTTGAGAGTTCTCTGTTTAGGTCTGTACTCCATTTTTTTTATTGGGTTATTTGTTCGTTTGTTGACCAATTTCTTGTGTTCTTTGTATATTTTGGAGATCAGATATCTGTCTGATGTGGGGTTGGTGAAGTTCTTTTTCCATTCTGTAGGTTGCCATTTTGTCTTGTTGACAGTATCCTTTGCTTTAAAGAAACTTTTCAGTTTCAGGAGGTCCCATTTATTAGTTAGTTGTTTCTCTCAGTGTCTGTGCTACTGGGGTTATATTTAGGAAGTGGTCTCCTGTGACAATGAATTTAAGTGTACTTCCCACTTTCTCTTCTATAAGATTCAGTGTGGCTGGCTTTATGTTGCGGTCTTTTATCCATTTGGACTTGAGCTTTGTGCATGGTGATAGATATGGATCTACTTTCATTCTTCTACATGTTGATATTTAGTTATGCCAGAACCATTTGTTGAATATGCTTTATTTTTTTCATTTGTAATTTTTTGCTTCTTTGTCAAAAATCAGTGTTCGTAGGTATGTGGATTAATATCCAGGTCTTCAGTTTAGTTCCATCTATCCTCCCAATTGTCTTTATGCCAATACCAGGCTGTTTTCAGTACTGTAGCTCTGTAATAGCAAATGGTGGTAGAAGAAGACACCAGCAAAATTTTACCACCATTTGTTATATATCTTCATAATTATTGTCATTCTAATTGAAATTAGACAGCACCCCTTTGAAATTTTATTGTGCATTTTGATGATAGGTAGTGATGTTTGTCTTAGTCACTGTTCTATTGCTATGAAGAGACACCATGACCAAGGCAACAGCATTAAGAGAAAGCATTTCACTGGAGACTTGCTTATAATTTCAGATATTTAGTTCATTACCATCATGGTAGGTGCATGATGGTAGGCAGGAAGGTACTGGAGCAGTAACTGAGAATTTCATCCTCATCCATAGGCAGAGAAAGAGACTCTGGGTTATGCATGGACTTCTGAAACCTCAAAGCTGAGTCTTAGTGACACACATTCTTCAAAAAATATTAATCCTTCTAATCCTTTTAAATAGTGTTCCCCTGGTGACTAAACATTCAAATATATGAACCTATAGATACCATTCTTATTCAAACTACCAAAATGTTGAATTTTTAATATTTATTGGTCATCTATATTTTATTTTTAGGATATTTATTGATTGGTTGTTTGATTAATTAGTTTATATTTATTTTTGTATTTGTATATTCTGGATATGATGTTTCATTTTGTGCAGTTACTCAAAATGGTCTTCATTTGTACTCCATATTTTTACTTGATTGTTGCCTTTGCCATACAAGAATATAGGTATACATTCCTTCCTCACCTGTCAGTTCCCAAAAAAAGAGCATGAAAATTTAATATTAATTATATATGCTTTGATAGCTCAGGCTTATTACTAACTAGTTCTTACAACTTAAATTATTCCATTTATATTAAGCTACATTCTGCCATATGGCAGGCATTGCCTCTCTTTCATGTTGCACCTCTTGTTTCTTCTCCATATCTTGCTGGCTACTCCTGTGAGTCTACCCTTCTTCTTCCCAGTGTCCTTAGTCTGGTTTTCACACCTAACCCTATGCTTCCAGCTATTGGTCATCAGCTTCTTTATTAAACCAATCAAAACAACATATATTTACACATGCAAAGGAATATTCTATACAAAAGTTGTTTTTTTAATTCCTGAAATTACATCTCCTAGTAGTTAGAATTATGTCATCAGTGATTTCAGTTCTTTCCATAAAGTCTGTGGTATATGTTTATGCTATAGAGTCACTCCCTTACATTTTATCTATCAGTTTCAGAATTTCAGCTTTTACACTTTATTCCTTGATATATTGGGAATGACTGGTGTAGAGATGAAAGAAAAGAAACCAAATTTCTCAATGGTTCTTCCAGTTTCGACCAATTCCTCTACCTATGGAATCCAGTTTTCCCAGGACCATTCATTGAAGAGATTCTCTTTAGTCTCATGAATACCTGCAGTTCTTCCCTTTTTTTTTTTTTTTTAAATGTCATATGATTTTAACTGTGTTGAGCCATATCTGGGATCTGTTTTCAATTGTACTGATCTACATAACAGTTCTGCATAAGCATCATGTTATTTTAGCTTCGTGAACTGGTGTGGTGATATTTCCAGCACTGTTTATTTGCTTAGGTTACTCATATTTGCTCAGGAATATTTGTGCTTTTACATGCATTTTTTATATTATTATTTTTATATATCTGTAAACAGTACCATTGGAATGTTGATGAGGATCTTAGTGAATCCATAGATTTTGGTATTCATTTCTAAAATACTAATTCTACCATTTAGTGAATTTGAAGGATGTTTCTTCTCCAGTATTTCTTTGATTTTTTCCAGTGCTCACAATTTTTGATTGTAGAGATCTTTCATTTTTTATATAGATTTACCCAAAAGTGTTTTTTTTTTTTCTGGCATCTGTGAGTGGGACTGCTCTTTTAATTTGACTTTCGGCACATTTGCTAATGAATAGGAAGGCCACTGATTTCTGTATCTTAGTTTTGTATTATTTCTGTTTGTTGAGTGTGTTGTGTTAATCTGTCTTAAGAGTTCACTGGTGGGTTTCTAAGTTCTTATTACATGAAATCCTATTATCTGCATATAAAGATACTGTGGCATCTTCCTTTCCTTTTGGGTCTGTTCATTTCCTTCTCTTGTTTTACTTTTGTAGCCAATGCTTCAAGTACCACAACAAAAAATAGAAGTGAGAAGTGGACACTGTTGTCTTGTTCCTGATTTTATGGAAATATTTTTATATTTCTAGCTTTTCTATAATGTTGGTTATGTTTTGTCATATAAATCTTTCATTATGTTGAGATATGTTCTTTCAACTCATATTCACTTCAAAACTTTATCATGGAAAGATGCTAGATTTTTGTCAAATTTTCCTTTCTATATCTACTGAGATGAAAGAATGATTTTTCATTCCTGGGATGATTTATATGGAATATTGTAATCTTTATTTTCATATGTATAAATGTCCTTGCCCCTTGAATGAAGCCAAATTAGTCATAATAATATATTTATGTGTTTCTTAATTAGCTTGCAAGTATTTTATTAAAACTGTATATATTTATAATCACTGGGTGATGTGGGACTGCCCTTTGTATGCTATGAATACGATTGGTTAATTAATAAAGAAAACTGGCTTGGACTGTAGGGCAATAGAACAGAGGTAGGCAGGAAAAACTAAATTGAATGCTGGGAGAAAGAACAGTAAAGTCAGAGAGAAGCCATGTAGCCTCACCAGAGCAAGATGGAATTTTAGCCAGCAAGCCACAACCATGTGGCAATACACAGATTAATAGAAATGGGTTAAATTAATATATAAGAGTTAGCCAATAAGAAACTAGAGCAAATGGGCCAAGCATTGATTTTATTAATACAGTTTCTGTGTGATTATTTTGGGGCTAAGCAGCTGGGAACAAACTAGCAGCCTCCTTACTCCAATTGGGGACAATTCCTACAATTTGCTTTGATTATTGTGTAACTAACTGATTTTAGTGTCGAGGAAATACTCATGTTATAAATATTGTTTGGTAACACTTTTGATTTTTTCTATTATGAAATAATTTAAAGATTGGTAGTTTTCTATGAAATTCTTAGAAAATTCAGTGGTTAATTCATCTCAGTCTGTGCATTTTTTACTTGCAAGGTATAACTTTATCAATACTTTAATCTCATTAATAATTTTAGGTGTTTCAGTTGGTTATATCAACTTGGCTGGATTGTAAAAGGTTATCTTTACATAGAAACTTATTGATTTATATTTTCAAAATTATGGGCAATAAAAATTTTAATGTATGTCTTTAGGATTTTCTGAATTTCATTGACATCTGACTTAATGTTTCCATTTTCTTCCCTACTTTTACTGATTGTGTTCAATTCACTTGAGTTTATAAATTTTCTGCATTTTTTCTCAGTTTATTCTTACTTTTAATCCATTGTGTTCAGATAGACTATAAGAAACTATTGATATTCTCAAGCTTTATTTGATGTCCAATAGTATGATATATTTTAGAGAAAACTCCTTAGAATTTTGAGAATATCTACTATTTTAGTGTTTTGCTGCATTGCTCTCTAAATATCTGTTAGGTCCACTTCATCTATGGTACCATTTAACTCAGAGACATCGCTGTTACTTTTTCATTAGACTGTCACTCCTATTAGTCAATGTGAGGTATTGAGGTCACTTACCCACTATGATTGCAAGGCAACTAATTAGTTGTATTCAGATGCAGTAGTGTTGATTTTATGAAATTATATGATCTTGTTTTTGTTGAGTAAGTGTTTAGAATTGCAATATCCTATTAATATGTTGTCACTGATATAATATGGAGTGACACTCTTTATCTTTTTTACTAATTTGGTTTACAGTCTGTTTTGTTAGAAGGTAGACTATTAGCACCTACTAGCATTCTAGCTTTTAGTTCCAAATCCTTTTCTCATCACCTCACCTTAAGGTTTTATTTGTCTGTGATGATGAGAAGAGCTTGTTGGAACAATAGATACATAGATTCTCTTCTGTAATCCAGTCTGCCAGTCCATGTCTTTTACTTGGAAAATTTATAGCATTAGTGCTGAAAGTTATTGAAAAGTATTTATGAATGCCTGTCATCTTGCAGGGCTTTAGAGTGTTTATTTCATTTGCTTAATAAATCTTAGGAATAAAGATTCATTCTTTTCTGTTTCCTCACAGTTGTGTTTATCTCTGTGGTATGGATCCTTTCAAGTATTATCTGTAGGTTTTCTTAGTGGTTATGAATCCTGTTATTTAGTTTATATTTTCATAGATAAGTTTTCTTCTTTATCAATTATAGTGAACAATTTCACTGGATACAGTAGTTGGGGAAGGAAGTTGTCTTTTAGAATTTAAAATGCAATAATATGCTTTTGGGGTATGCATAGAAAAGTATGCCATCATTTTGATGTGTTTACTGCTATATGTACCCTGAAATTAATTTAGGAGGTTGTTAGATTCCTATTTGATTTCATTTAAGCTTTATATTTCTCTGTCTGTGTTATCATTCAACTTATTCTTATTAGAATGCATTACTATAAAGTAATGCTTATGGAGGGGTTACACTGCCTTGAGTGTCCATGTTTCTCATACTTGCATTTTGAAATGTACATCCAGAATTATTACATTGGTTATCTAAGTTTATCTGATGTACTTTTTCAGTTGAAATATTTGAAATATTCAAATGTGGATGACATAGTATGATCGATGTGAGTCCTACACAGTAGACAAGAGTCATGGTTATGTACCAAACTCTTCAGTTTATATAATCAGAGTACCTGAAATCACTCTGAACATAAAATACTAACTGACAAAACCACAACTTCCCAATAAGTCAACTATGAAAATATAGTGATCGCAAGATAAAAGAGTAGTTCTTTAACTTCAATACTTATTGGATTAATCATTATCATTCCATCCTCATCTGTGCCACCAAAACTCTTGTAGCATTAGCCAAGAGATGTTATCAGTATAACTTTTTTTTTTACATATTTGCTCCACACAATAATAAAAAAAGAGTTACATAGAAAGACATAACCTACTGATGATGAGCAGTAGAAACATCAGAATTAAAATTTGTATTATTTTACCTGGAAGATACTTTGTGATGCTTGGCACAATGGCTAACAATTCTGTTGCACTTGTCATTGATTGAATCTATACTATCATTTCATGTCAAAGTACTATGATTTGTAAGCTATGGTTGATAACTATATTGATGCTAAAGAATATTTATGGAAATTATGTGGTTAACATGAATAAATGCACCTACAACTAAGTAATTGCTATTTCCTAAGTGTTGATAACAAAGATGAGGCAATAAATAGCTCACTAAGAATCTACTTATTTTCTCCTTTTTAAAGATAATAGTCTGTTATCTACATCCTTTATTTATGGTTCCATTTCCACACTTTTGTTCTTGGCATATTTATTAAGCCATCACAAATGTATTGTTGTATATATAAATAAATTAGTGAAATCATATTTATTTGTGCTTTTCACGGTGTAAAAATGTCAAACTTATTTTGAGGAAATCTAATTATTTTCCCAACATTATTGTACTGCTGAAAATACTACAAGATGGAAATATGCTAAATTTCTCTAATTGACAGACCAATAAAGAGGTAAAAAGTAAGAGAAAAGGTTCATTGCTAAGTGGCTTGAGGTCATCTAATCTTTTCAATTGCTCAGCTTATAAATTGTATGATTATGAGAATTATGCCTACACATATAATAGGTTTTCCTTGCATGTGGGTATTTGGAGTTATATTTAATTCAGGATTATAAATCACATAGGGAGATGATTTATGCAAATTTAGAATTCATTAGCATGTATTAAATTATTTTCCTGATAATGCAAGCAAATGGAAGAAGTCAAATATATCAAGTTGGGGGAAAAAAGCAATTTACTAATAATCCCATTACTATGTTGATAAATAACCAAAACCAGATAAGTTGCAGGTTGTAGAAACCTTGTTACCTTCATTGTAATTCAAATGAATTCGGAAAAACCTCAAAGAGGTTGATTTTTTTTTAATCACCCTGGAGGCACCTGGCTGATGATACTGGGCAAAATGTGTTTTCTAAACTTGGGACCTAATTTCATTGACTAGTAAAGTCCTATTGCCAGGTTATTTTTCTTATGAGAAAAGTCAAACAATATGTTGGTGGATGAAAAGCAAGCAGTGCAGGGAAGCATCAAGCTATGTCCCAGGCTAAATCTGTTGCTCTGTGGCTTTAAGAGCTGCTCTATGATCAAAGTTGAGCAAATGTCCTTATGGTAGGATTGTACATCCTTTGGGCATATGCCCAAGAGTGGTGTTGCTGAGTCTTGAGGTATATTGAAACCCAATTTTCTGAAAAACTACCACACTGATTTTCAAAGTGCCTATACAAGTTTGCACTCCCACCAGCAATGGTGGAGTATTTCCCTTATTCCACATACTCTCTAGAACAAGCTGTCATCAGTGTTTTTGATCTTTGTCATTTGGAGAGGTATAAGATGATATCTCAGAATTGTTTTGCTTTGCATTTCCATGATGGCTGAGAATGTTGAGAATTTCTTAAATGTTTTTCAGCCATTTAAATTTCTTCTGTAGAGAATTTTCTGTTTAGATCTGTACCCCATTTTTAAATTGGATTTTGTGGTATTTTGGTGTCTACTTTCTTGAGTTCTTTAATATATACTGGAGATCAGTGCTCTGTTGGATGTGGGGTTGGTGAAGATCTTTTTCTGTAGGCTGCTGTTTTGTCTTATTTATGGTATCCTTTGCCTTACAGAAGCTTCTCAGATTTAGGAGGTCCCATTTATTGATTGTTGCTCTTAGAGTATGTGTTACTGGTGTTATATTTAAGAAGTGCTGTCCTGTGCCGATTTGTTCAAGGCTACTTCCCATTTTCTCTTCTATCAGATTCAGTGTAACTGGCCTTCATTGAGGTCTTTTATCCATTTGGACTTGAGTTTTGTGCATAGTAATAAATATGGAACAATTTGAATTCTTCTACATGTTGACATCCAGTTATGCCAGAACCATTTGTTGAAGATGTTTTCTTTTTTACAATATATACTTTTGGCTTTTTTGTCAAAAGCAGGTGTTCCTCAGCATGTGGGATAGTATTGGGGTCTTCAATTAGATTCCTCTTATCCATGTCTGTTTTTATGCTACTACCAAGCTGTTTTCATTATTATAGCTCTATAGCAGAATTTGAAGTCAGCGATGGTGATATCTCTGGAGGTTCCTTTACTGTACAGGATTATTTTTGCTCTTCTGTGGTTTTTGTTTTCCCATATGAAGTTGAGTATTGTGCTTTCAAGGTTTGTGAAGAATTCTGTTGGGATTATGATGGGAATTGCATTGAATCTATAAATTGCTTTTGGTAGGATTTTTGGTAGGATAGATGCAGTGACCCACAGCCAAGCACTGGACTTCAGTTGATGAGAGGGAGGAGTGGGCATATGAACAATGGGGGGAGGAGTCAAGAACATAATGGGGAAAAAACACAGAGAGAGTTAATCCAAGCTTGTGGGAGCTCAGAGACTATGAACTGATAGCAAAGGAAATTTCACTGTACTAAACTAGATCATCTGAATGTGGGTGGCAATTATGTGGCTTGATTTGTTGCGGGGGGCTGGCAGTGACAACAGAAAGTATCCAAGGTTCATGACCTGGCTATTTTCAGCCCAATTCCCTATGGTGGAACACCTTGCTCAGCCTCAATATATGGGACAGGGGCTAGGACCAGCCTCAAGTTTGTACATCAGACCTTGTTGACTACCCAAGGAAGGCCTTACCACCTCTGAGGAGTGAATGGGACATGGGAAAATTGGGAAGATGGGGGCAGGAGAATGAGGGGGAAATTGAGTTGGTATAATAATTGAAAAGTAAACTTTTTAAATTAAAAAAAAAAGGCTGCTATAATTGTTCTAAATACTTAGAGGCTTGTTTTATTCCTACAGAAAAATTTCTTGTGGTCTGTAGTAAACTCCAAAATAATGCGACTATTAAGATGTTAGTATCTGATGTTATTGATAAACATTGAATACATGCCATTTTCTTTATTCACAAATCTTTTCAGGGGAAAAGTTAGATGTGAGACTTCCTGCTGGTTTTTGTGTATTTTATCATCCCTGGCAATGTTGAAAATGTTTGTCCTAAAATACATTCAAAAGCACTTAATTCTGTAAATCAAGGATGGTCTAGATTTGCATCACTGTATACAGGCTCAGTTTGCATTCTCTCCTTGATGTTGGAATGTTTCACATTCTAATCTAGTAATTCCACAAATGTTTTCGGGTGGGCTGTGGAATAGCTAGAAAGAGACACTTTCTTTCTACATATGATATAATCATATGAGATCCTCAGTGTATTCCAATAACGCTAGTGTATAACGCTGCAGTATTATATAACATATCACAGAATAGTGTGATACATAGTACAGAGAAAAAGACTGTCAGGTGCCCATCCACAACTAAAAGGTGTACAACACAACTCCTTAACCTAAAGTTCAGAGAACATAACAGAAGTGAGATCAGAAAAGACTTAAGAGCCAGAAAACAAAGAAAGCTGCCATGAGATACTGCTTCAACTTAATATGCCAAGCTTTGTTGACGCCCCCCCCCACCTGCCTTGGGAGGCCTTACCCTTTGAAAGGAGTGGTTGAGAGGGTGAGCTGGGGGTTAGGCAAGAGGGGATGGAGAAGGAGAAAAGCAGAACTCTGGTTTACATTTTTATAATTTATAAAGTTAATATAAAAATTAAGTATATTGATATAATAAAAAATACAAAAGAAATGAAAAAGAATTTTCACCAATGTAATATCAACACTATGGCTACCTAAACAAGACCTGAAGAAATACATCAATAGATGTGATAATGAGGAAGAGGATAATCTCACAGGACATACTTATAGTATAACATTAATGATACTAATAATGGTAAGCTTCTGATTGACGTTGATGTACTGAGACAGAAAAAAATGAGGCTCACTTTTGCTCTTCATATAGTGTGTTATCTCATACAGTTGTAAGGAATGTACTTGTAGTATAAAAGATGAGACATAGCATGGTATTGCGGGAAGAGCTTACCAAAACACTACATTCACACACTATTTATACGTGTTTTCAAATATATCCTCCAAGGATAAAGGTAGACTGCCATACTTTGGAAAGAAATTTTGAAAGGCACAGTCTAGAACCTTTAAATTCTTTGCCGTTTTTGCTAATTCATATAGAAAATACAGCAATTTACCAAAGAAAGCTAACTCACAAAAAGTCAAGTGTGTATCTTTCACTAGACTGTATTTGTAGCTAATGACAAAAGCCAATAAAATTAATTCATTATTGAAGGAAACTGATTTATTAGCACTGAAATAGAAAGCAACATAATTGACTTTAATGTTGATGTTTGGATAAATATTTAAATGCACACAATTGCCACACCTTTTTAAGTACTTCTGTGTTATAGAGAGATTATTTTATTTTTTCTGGTATCCAGTTTTGGAAGAGGTAATTTAGGTTTCTCTTTCTGTGTGTGTGTGTGTGTGTGTGTGTGTGTGTGTGTGTGTGTCTGTGTCTGTGTGTGTCTGTGTGTGTATTTTGCTCATTTCACACAGTTATACAATGAATCCAGATCATCTCTATCCCACTCCATTCTCCAGCCCTTTTTATTTAGCTACACCTTGTCATAGAGAGTAAAGACTACAGTCAACAAACTAGCTTCATACAAGTTATGTAACCTGCTATGGTATTCATTGGGAAGATGGATACAGTCAGAGGGTATGAGTTTATGAATGTGCATGCCCATTTCAATAGGATGCCTAAAACATATTGACTTGGTTAATGCCCACAGTTTAAGTTTTCAATATGTGTTTTTTCATGTATCTTTTATGAAAAATGTATTTCTCAGACACCAGTGTTTGCTGATTATATTATTGAGCTCATTCAGTCTTTCTCATCAAATTCACAATATTGTTTTACTTGTGGTAGATTAAAGATGAATCTATAGACATATCTCCATATTCTAAATAACCAAGGGAAAAGGAACTCTCAAAGAGGGAGGGGAACATAGATGATCTTAGAAGTGGGTGACTTGGAACTGACTTACAGTAAAGTCATTCAGTTTCAGTTGAAGATTTCTGTTACTTTCCTTGGATCACCATTTCTACATCTTTCAGTACTATACAGTTAAGTCTTATTAACATTAAGGTCTTATTACAATAGGGGTCATTTAGCTTCAAAGGTAAGAAATTCACCAAAATATGTCTGAACCTTAAAAATCAATTGATATGTAGTATTTGAGATTTTCATGGCTAATAATATGAGTAAAAAATGAATGATAAAATAATACAATGGCTAATAATATGAGGTTAAAATGTACCTGTAGCTGTCTATGATTTTGTATCATGGGAGATGGTTGTGTTTTTTTCCTCATGTATTCTACTTTCTCAGTTCTCATGCACCCTTCATGCAATGTGTATGTATATGTACAGTTGTACATGCACATGGAAGCTGACAGTACTATCTTCCAAACCTAAAACTTATCTACGCAGCTGTGTTCCTAGAAACCAACTAGGACATTTGGATTGTGGTTATAATTTCCTTGAGGAAAAATGACTTGAGTCAGCTCCAGTCAAATATAGCCTTGATCAAATCAATCATGACCTCCCATATGGCCATTCATCCAATGCCAGGAGTTGTATTAGCTGACATATTCAACAGGAAAGACAAACTAATAATAGCTTCATGACAGGCCTCTTAAAGCTATATGAATTGTATATAAACTGTCAATTTTTTATTTGACTTATATAAAATTGTTCTTCTTGTCAGGGTACAATCTTGAAACAATTAAGGTTTCTAAGGCATCAAAGTATTAAGAATTTGAAGTGAAAACATTTATGAAAACAGGCTTGTCCATAGGCATTCTCTGCAGAGGGCATTCTTAAAACTTTTTTATTTATCTATATGGTGTGTGTTTCTGTAAGTGTGTGTATGTGACATATATGCATATATGCATGTGCTTATGTGTAAGCAAGGGTGTATATGTCTGATAGAGTGTATGTGAAAGTCTGTAGTGGTTTGAAAGAAAAAGACCCCCAAAGGGAGTGGAACTATAAGGAAGTGTGGCCTTGTTGGAGTATATATGGTCTTATTGGAAGAAGTGTGTCACTCTGAAGTTAAGCTTTGAGGTCTTATATATGCTCAAGCAATGCCTATTGAGACAGATCACTTCCTATTGACTGTGAGTTAAGTCTTAAGAACTCTCAGCTTCTTTTCTAGCACATAGCCTAGTATGGACTCTCCTGAAGATTTTAGTGCTAACTCTAATGGAGATTTATAATGAAAACAAGCAAGCTGAACAGGTTAAATTACAAAATGTAAAATTTGTGAAGAAAAAGAGAACCAGTAAGTGGAATGGAGCTAAGACCTCTGTTCAAGGAGATAAAAGGAATAAGAAAAGGAATAAAGGGAGTGGTGACATCAGGGCAAAATTCACCCAGGTACATTTCCGACTTTTGCAAAGGAACTACAGAAAATCTTAGAGTAGGATGTGGTGGAAATGCCATTAATCCCTGCACTCCAGAGCCAGAGGCTAGCCAATCTTTAAGTTTGGGCCATCCTGGTTTACAGAGCAGGATCCAGAACAGCCAAGTCTAAGCTTAGAAATCATTGAAAACAGACAGCTGGTGAAGATGTAATTGAAAGATCTCTGAGTTTAAGACCACCCTGGTCTACAGATCTAGTTTCAGAAAAGCAAAGCTTAGGCAGTGGAGGAAACCAAATGATGGCAAAAACACAAAGTTGGTGAACATGTAACTGAACAAAGGGGCCATTTTCCAGCCCCAGTAAGATGCAGAATTTCACAGCTTTGACAACATGGTTCTGGAGTTAAGGATAGAAGAAAGGGGTTGTGGAATTTGACTCCATGATCAAGGAAAGTCACTGCAGCCAGGCTTGTGTCAGGAGTTTACTGAATAGAGGTCATTGCATGAAACTGTGAAGTTGAAGAATAGATTGCTTTGGAGATTCCAAGACTTTGGAGATGCCAGAATCATGTGATATACAATAAGAAAAGATGCTAACAAGGTGTAGAAACAGCTCAAGAGAAAAAAAGAGTGCTTCAGTGAGAAAAAATGAAAGGAGTTGAAGATCTGAAGAGTGTTTTGACATTAGACATGAAGATACAAAGTTTGGAGTTTGCTCAATTGCTTTGGTCCAATATTTCCTCACTATGCTCCTTTCCATACTTTTTGGAATGGTAATGTATATTCTGTTCCATTATATGTTGTAAGTCTGTAATTTGACTTTTGATTTTAATTTTATGTGAGACTACAGTTACGAGATTGCTTAAATCTCAAAAGAGACTTTGAACTTTGAATTTTTTTATTGATTTTTATTGAGCTCTACATTTTTCTCTGCTCCCCTCCCTGCCTCTCCCCTTCCCTTCATCCCTCTCCCAAGGTCCCCATGCTCCCAATTTACTTCAGAGATCTTGTCTTTTTAAAATGTTGTTCAGACTGTAATAGGATATGGAAATTCTATTCCTATTATATCGAAGTGAAACTAAATGGATTTTGCATTACAATATCATTAGAAGTTTTTTGGGGGTGAGGGAGTAGAATGTGATGGTTTGAAAGAAAATGGCTCCAAAGGGAGTGACACTATTCAGAAGTATGATCTTGTTAGAGTAGTGGTGGTCTTCTTGGAGGAGGAAGTGTGTCACTCTGAGGCAGGTTTTTAAGGTCTCATTTATGTGCAAGCTACATACTATAAGAAAGATCACTTCCTGTTGCCTGTAAGTCAAGATGCAAGAACTCTCAGCTCCTTCCCTAGCACCATGTCTGCCTGCATGCCACCTTGTTTCCCACTATGACAATAATGGACTAAACTTTTGAATCTGTAAGCCACTGCAAATAAATGTGGTTTTTTGTTTGTTTGTTTTTTGTAAGAGGTGCCATGGTCATGATGTCTCTTCACAGCAATAGAAACCCTAACTAAGACATAAGTCCAAGGTCAACTTCAGGTGTTTATCCTAATTCCAGCTAGGTTGTGAGTTTTCAGGGATTCTAACAACTTCCCATCATGCCATAGGGATCAGAAAGAATACGCTATTCATCCTTATGTGGTCTCTGAGGATCCAAATTCAAGTTTCCATACTTGTTAAAGCAAGCACTTTACCCATGAGTTACCATCCTATCCTATTATTCTTTCCTGTGAGTGCACATTAGGATCAATTGAAGATATGTATTATTTGTTTTTTTTAATTTTTGTACCATTTTTAAATCCTTTTGATTACAGATAGTCCATTTTCCCCCTTATACAAATGACTACAGATGACTTTGTCACTCTCTTTTTTAAGTCACTACTATCTGTACACTATGAGTTTGGGGGATCTGAAGTTCTTGTTTAGTTGCCTTAACATGAATATTTGCTCAAGAACTCCAGTCTGTCATTCTCAAGAAAATAACTGTCAGGTTATTGATTAACTTTAGACTGGAAACTACTCATGTGAGACATTTAGGGTCATGCTCTTGTATCCATACATAAATCGTGTGGCATCATCATTTACTGCTTCATCTACGAAAAGGATGCTGTTAGATTCTTACTAGTTTGGAAGTAAGAGACACAGATTGTGGCATCTTTCAAGACTTAGAGAAAGTAAAGTCAATTTCCTATGACATGAAGAGACTAATTTTTTTGTTCTCTCCAAGAAGAGCCATCATTATACTACAGTATTAATTGTTTGTTTTCTTTAAGCAGATAAAAAGAAAGCAACACATGGAGTCGATATGTGCTATCACTACATGTTTTATTGTCATTTGATTTGATAACTGTTCCTACTTGCCTATTTTAATAATGACTTTCTGACATCTGAATACATAATTTGCATTAGTAGCATATGCTCTGAAGTAGCTAATATTGAAATACTTTGCCAAATTTCCTTGTCATATTTGAGTTAAAATCATAAAAATGAAAAGAATGATACAACAGAAATTTGCAGGCTGTATAAATGCTAATCATCTGCATAAGCTAATTGGATTTTGAAAAGTACAGAAATTAGAATGTCAAAAGTAGATTAAGTTCAGACTTAATCAGGATAATATTATTTCTCATCAATTTCCCTAAACATTTAGCCCCTCTTCTCTAAGACATGGAATCCCTACTTCTATCTAGAAGATATTTAGAGTCGTGACATATGCTGCAGCCATCAGTAAAGCACAAGTGTGAATTAGAGTTGACACAACGTTGGTTAGGTACAACTACTTTTTAAATAGATATTTCTAGAGCCTGGCATAATGGCAAACAGTTGAGAAATTGATCTTTAACCAATAAGACCCAAGACAGAGGTACAGCATAGTAACAGCACAGGAATAAGCTCTGTCATGTGGTCTGTATCAGGAGATTCCTTACTTTCTTTTGTTCATCGCGACCTCGTAGAGGGGCACTGTCTAAGCACAAGAACTCAGCACCAATCTCATGCACCATAGACCCACCACTTGTCCCTCATTCTAAAATGTAGTTCTTCTCTCCTGTATTCCAGGAGCTCAGAATTTCCCTCTTTGCATTATGTAGCTGAATAAATGAATGTCTTCAATGCATGTGTTGGATAACAAGACCCTTTCCTGATGGGGGAAGAGCCACTAGCCAATCACATCAAGTTGGGGTGTGGCTACTGGGACCCCAGGTAGAAAATCGAGAGAACTCAGGTACGCTCTCGCCCCACGTTGGGCGCCAGATGCTGCGAATTATCAAGTCGAGGAGATGTGCTGCGTTGGGGAAGGGATTTTGCTCTTGTTTCCACAGGAGAAGAAAATTGTGGATACCATCGAAATTAATAAAGGTTCGGCTTGAAGAGGAGAAACCTCTTGGAAAGGAGGAATGACAGCTCATCTACAATGATGATAATCATACAGGTGGTAAGATAGGAATATAGGATGGGGGCAGGGCTCTGTTCTTATCTTTGCAGGACAACACACATCTTCACAAAATACAAGGGATCATGGATATTTGAATACTGACAGATGGAAACAATTTACAACCCTATAAGGATCAGCAATAAAATAGGTTCTATAAGTGAAAATATTCATAACATACTTTTAGAGGCACACGAGTATACTTATATTTATAAATACATGGAGCTGGTTTTGGAGTTGGGCTCTGGCTCAGTCCCTCTCTAATTCCAAGCCTGTTATTAAGAGAAAACCCAGAGCTTCTGTCTCATGTCATGAGCCATGATATTAGACAGAAGAAGAATATAATTTATAAAACTTCTTTGCTTTCTTCATATCTATTTCTGTCTTTAACATGCCTTTCATTGAATATGTATGTATGTTCACATAAATAATGCTTCAGTTTTCCATAATAAACAATAAATTTTCCTGCAGTAATCTTTGAAGTTTCCAGGAAGGAGATGGGGCCCCACAACAACTACACCTGATTACTATGACATCATGATTCTAATAGCGCTACTACGAGACCTGTTTGGATACCAGCTGCACAGGAAGGTTCCAATTTGGTTAGCTTACATGGTGCACTTCTTTTACAACATTCTGGCCAGACCTCCATGAAATACTCAGAGACTATTTGCAATTTTACCAGGCCAAATATTAATCTGGTAATTTAACCATCATTTCTTTTACCAGGATTCCCCTAGAAAGAACATCGCCCCCATGACAGCTGGAAGCAACTTTAGAGGACGACGTCCCCTCTCCCAGCAAAGTTTGCCCTCAAGTTTAGGGACATCAATTAGGGGTTGATTATGACTGGTATGTAGTTGGGGGATGGAGGAGGAATTTTATAGACTCAAAAAAAGAGGGATATTTGGATGATGGGATAAAAGATTGTATTTATGAGTTACTGCTTTTAGACAATTATATTGGTATAGATTTTTGTATATTGATAAAAGTTAAATTATATTGAATATTGTATGCATATATGCTTCTACCTCTGTTTGAAACATTGTTTATGTATTGACATATATATTTACCATACTGCAATGTGCATTACTACCTCCAATTAAGATACTTATACATTGTCTATGTTTGAAAGTCATCATCCTCATTTATTGCACAGTTGTTTATTATCTTAGTCTTTAAGTTAGATAGGTGTTGAGAATTATAGATCAGTAATCATCTATGTTTGTTATATTTATGATTAGACTAATCAGGTTCTTTAGATACATAGAGATTATATTCAGTATAGATAGATAATCTTCAACCTCTTCAAGGAGCTGGAGAAAATGGCCTTTAATATAATCTAGAGTTTCATAGTTTTGCAACAATGAGACACACTCACTCCTGGTAACACCAATCTATTCCCGAGAGAATGTTGAGCACCAGAGACACTCCATCTGGAGCCTTTCTTCTTGGTAGAACTGGCCTCTGGGCAAGGAAATGCCCATACCTCAACCACTGACAGAGATACCAAGTGTCTGTAAATGGATAAAACAGAACTGTCATATCCTGCCAAGACAGGGTAAGATAGTTTTGAAAAGTTTCTTGCTCTTGAAAATGGTATGTCACTTACTTTAGGACTTAGCCAAAGTTGGTTGCTTCAACATTACAAATGAGACTTTGGGTGACTGCCCAGGTAGTCGGTTGCCTCTGTCATTTGTTGCACATTGTGGAAGTTTCCCGATTACACTTCCTGTCCACTCAAGTAATATTGTTTCCCTTGTCAGATCTCTGATGGAGTTGAAGATTAAATAATGATAGTTACCTTCCTCACAGTCTAGCCAAGCTTAATTTCAATGTAATACTTAGACTCCTTAAAATAGAATGTTTACTAAAACTTCTGTTATGCATTCCTTGCTTAATATTGTTTATTGTTTGTAATTTTGCATTTGATGTCTGTTCCAATTGTATATAGCTATGTTGGGTTTGAATTAATCCTGTTTAGACAAAAGGGGGAGATGATGGGGGAAGAGCCACTAGCCAATCACATCAAGTTAGGGTGTGGCTACTGGGACCCCAGGTAGAAAATCGAGAGAATTCAGGTACGCTCTCGCTCCATGCAGTGTCCGCCAGAGGGAATTGGATCGCGACTTTGGTAGAGTGAGCTCCCCTTTTTCCTTTCATTAAAAATACCTGTTTCTATTGAGCTAGCTTGGTTATTGATTTGTGCCGACTTGATAATTCGCATCATTTCCTATTGTTGTTTTTGTGTTACTTCTTTCTATTATGAACTATGGCCAAATAAGTTGGATTTCATATATAAAGAACATACATTCAGTTCTTGGCTTGAACATTGATCACATCATACTGACGAACTACACTCTGTTTACAGTTTAGCCATGTTTTTCTTTATTTGAAATAAAATGTTGCATTTTGCAGTGATCTTCCCATCTTATTTTAAGTAAACATATAGAGCATAAAATAATTTAAAATGCAATGTAGGTGCTGTAGAGATGATTCAGCGGTTAACTGCTTTTGTGGCTCATTCTGAAGACTTGGGGTTCCTAGGAACCACATGACAGTTCACAACCATCTATAATTCCAGTTCCAAGGAATCTGTCTTCCCCTTCTGGATTTCATGGGCATTACATACACAGACAAACATGTAGACAAAGTACATCATTAGAAAATATAGAAATTGCAAATAAGCCGATAAAATACTAAGGTGAAATAGAAATTCACTTGATGAGAGAAAAGTTAGTTATGGATGACGCCATGCATTTACAGACCACCTTCCATCCTCAAAAGAGATTCTATGTAGGAGTACAGACTGAAAAGATAGAAAAATGCATTAAAAACTATTTTCAGATTGTACTAGAAGCAAGGTCCTCATATGTGCATATGTCAATAGAATAATGAGATGATAGGTTTAATAAAGGTTTTATTACTAAATAGTCCATATTTTAATTGTAACCAATATTATTTTTTATTTTTATTTTTTTCATTCATAAAAATAAAATTTTTACATTTCTTCCCCTTCTCCCAGTCCCCTCCCACTTTCCCCCACCTCTCCTCCCTCCCCCTTCTTCCTTAAAAGAGGGCATGGTGCCCTGCCCTGTTGGAAGACCAAGAACCACCCCCATCCCTCCCGGCCTAGGAAGGTGTGCATCCAAAAAGACAAGGTTCCCAAAAAGATAATACATGCAGAAGAGATAGGTCCTGGTGTCATTGTTGATGGCTTTTCCATCTGCCCCCATTGGCCGCCACATTCAGAGAGTCTGGTTTGATCATATGCTCATTCAGTCCCAGTCCAGCTGGATTTGGTGCACTCCCATTAGTTCAGGCACACTGTCTCAGTAGGTGGACCAGCCCCTCACGGTTCTAACTTCCTTGCTCCTCTTCTCCCACCTTCTGCCCTTCGACTAGACTTTGGGAGCTCAGTCCATTGTTCTGATGTGAATGTGGGTCTCTGTCTCTACCTCCATCCATCGGACAAAATTTCTATGGTGGTGAACAAGATATTCATCAATGAGACTCTGGGGCAAAGCTAGTTACGGCACCCTCCCCTCTGCTGCCCAATTACCTAGCTGGGAACATCCCCGTGGACACCTGGAATCCCCTCCAGGGCCAAGCATGTTGCCAGTCCTAAGACTCCCTTAATGTAGATATCTTATTCCCTTCTCCAATATCCACCTTTCCTCCATCTCCACCCTCCCACTCCCCCAAGCTCTCCCCAGTCCTTCTCCCTTCTCCTTCCCCCTCTCTCCTTCCCCTAACCCTCTACCGCTCACCTCTATCCTCGTCCCTGTGCTTCCAACTTTTGCCTGATGATCTTGTTTGCTTCCAACTTCCAGGAGGATCTGTATATGCCTTCTTTGGGTTCACCTTGCTATTCGGCTTCTCTGAGCTTGTGAGCTAAAAGCTTAGTGTCCTTTGTTTTATGGCTAGGGTCCACTAATGAGTGAGTACATACCATAATCATCTTTCTGGGTTTGGGTTCCCTCACTCAGGATAGCGTTTTCTATTTCCATCCATTTGCATGCAAAATTCAAGATGTCATTGTTTTTTACCGCTGAGTAGTATTCTAGTGAGTATATAATCCACAATTTCTTGATCCATTCTTCCATTGAGGGGCACCTAGGTTGTTTCCAGGTTCTGGCTATTACAAATAACGCTGTTATGAATATAGTTGCACAAATGCTTTTGTAGTATGATTGGACTTCTCTTGGGTATATTGCCAAGAGTAGTATTGCTGGATCCTGAGGTAGGTGTAACCAATATTATTGATTTTAGGTATTTAACTTAGAAAAACTAAAATTTTAGAGAATAATTTACTCTGAAAACACTACATGCTGTACAATATTAAAGAATGTAATAACATTTTCTGGTGCCACACCTATTCAGAATTTGGAATAGTAAATAAACTTGAATTTTGCAATACCTATGAGGTAAACTCATTGAAATTTCATGTAATTATACCTTATTATGAGTTAAGAAATCCAGGTATTATGCACTTACAGTATATTCATATGTAAGTTATAAGATGACTTACTTCTGAACTACATAGAAAGTAATACATAGAAAGGAATCTCCCTTGATAAAACTCTGCAGTTGTTTAACTTTTCAATATTTCTTTCTTAATTTTACCTAACCCCAAAATTATTAAACAGTCTATGGATTAAGCTCCAAATTAATGCTGGTGTATGAGAACAGCAACCAAAATGTAGAAATTTATATTGTGTAACAGCCAGCAATTAAAACTAGCTTGTTTCATTCCCAACATGCCTGCTAAAGGAGGCTGTAGGGGGTAAAAGTTATAAAAGGACAGTAAACCTCCTTCAGAAATGAATTTGAAATGTGTTGAGTTAGATTCATAAAGCGAGAGACTTTGGAACTGAAGAGATAGCTCAGCTCTTAAGAGCACTGTCTGTTCTTCAAGAGGACCCCAGTGCAGATCCTATCACTCATCTGCCAGCACTTACCTGTCTATAACAATGGTTCCAGGAGATCTGATGCCTCCTTCTTTACACTGTGAGCCCTGTATGCATGTGGTGAACAGATACAGGTTCAAGAAAACCATCTATGAGAAAATACATTACATACTTTTATGATTTTTATAAGATGATTTGTAGTTTGTAATAATATTTAGTGATAAAACCTTTATAAAAGCTGTCATCTCATTTTATTTCCAGATTCACACAAGAGGACCTTATTCCTCATATAATTTGATAATGATTTTAATGCATTTTCTATCTCTTCCATCTCTGTTTTCTACTTATTTTGTGAATATAATAAGGTCTGTAATGATTTTTATTATAAATAATATGTTTTAGTTTTAAAAAAGACAGTAAATTTTAATACCAGTAAAGACATTTGGTTTTATTTGGATGCTTTACCAAAGGCTTAAGTTGTAAAGCTCCATTAGAGCTTGATCATCCTTAAGCACAGGTATTCTTTCCAGGAGGCCAAGCACCTGTGCTCAGTGTATGTAAGAGGTGAAGTTCTCTCAGTTTCCAGCAATGTAAAATAAAGATTAGTTTCCTGTCCCATAGTCTTTAATCAAGAAAGAACAATGTACAAGTATTTTCTAAAATGCTAAAAATTTCAAGAGAAAAACTAAACTCATAGCCAAATCAAAGAAATAAAAACTAGCAAACAAAAAATTATGTACTGAAATGTATGCCTTACTTCAAGATTCTCCTTTAAGAGGTTTCCTGCCAGCAGTTCATCTGTTCTAGTACTCTAAAGTCTACCATTTGGTCTGGGTACATTTGTGAAGGACCAGAGTTCAGTTTCTATCACCTATGACTAGTGGCCCCTAACAACCAGTGACTCCAATTTCAGGGTATTTGACAATTTTTGTGGGTTCTGAGAGTACCGACACATTAATGGTATATGACATACACACACAAACATAAATTTAAAATAAAATATTAAAAAATAAATTCTTCCAATTAGACTGCATCTTCTGGAATTTGATATGTGTTACTAGTAGAATACTTCTTTAATATAAACAAGGTTCTGAGCACAATCCTCAGCATAGTAAAACAGTAACCCAAATGGTGGGTCATATCTAGGAGTGGGTGAGAGAGGGAGAAAGAGAGAGAGGAAGAGAGATAAAACATCAACTAATTCATTGATGAAACAATCCAATTTTCTACCAAGTGTAGATTATATATTACATGATTGATGGCATTCATACTCCATAGAATCTCTATAGATGTTTGTAAAATATTTGGATATTGAAATATAAATATGCCTCAATGCATTCAAGGGTGCAACTGACATCATTTAACACTCTGCATGCTGTGGTTCCTTCTGTGCTAGAATTACTTGTTCCCTTTGAAAGTACAGAAGACAAAGACAATATGTTTGTTAGTTTATAGCATATCAAAGGCAAGACTGCAGAATTGAGAGGCAATCCACAAGTTTGGAGCTTAGGAATTGAACTGCATCCCAAAGAGTATGGCCCAGTACTAAGGATAACTTCACTTAAGATTCAATAGTCATTATATGGAAATTTCCTTGGTCCCATATCCGAGAATACAAATCGCCTAAGTACTATGTTCATTTCTCAGTAAAGCTTGGCATTGAATTCTCATTGGACCCTATGCTATTTCAAAACTCTTGGGAATATAATCTTTTTCTTTTTAATGTTTGAAGATAAAACTTGAAATATAAAGCTTTATCAAGAAAACTACTATAAAACTAACAGGCAAAGTTACAATGATTTCAGCTTTATAGTATAATCTGAAATTGAATTACTCTCATTTCACAGCAAAGTCAATATTGCTAATGGATTGGAAACATGGCTGATAAAAGTATTGTTGAGCTCATATTTGAAAAATTCTATGGGGGTATTTATTTTGTGGTCTATTGCACTTGAGACTTGGAATTCATCTGAAAAGAAATTCTGCCCTATGGACCATTTTGGGAAGTAAGTGCTTGGAGGTCAAGATGAATATGACTAAATGTACCATAATAAAACACTAATGAATCTTTCCTGGCATATCGAAAATACCATTGGAAGACCAGATTCTCACAATAAAAGGTTGTTCAGCAAAATGGATGCCCTATCATTTATAAAATATAAATTCCACAAACATGTCTCAGAGTCCCATAGGAATCAGTCATTTGGTCAAAGAGTTGAAAATACTCTTTAAGAGATTTAACTACACATGTTTGAGTTCCCAGGAACTGAAATTACAGATGGTTGTGAGTCACCATGTGTATGCTTGGAAGCAAACATGGGTGCTCTGGAAGAGCAGCTGGTACTGAGCTATCTCTCCCGATCCATTTGTTGATACACATCTTATCATCCCAGATTTTTAACAGGTCTGAGGAAAATGCAGGCAATGTAGATACATCATGGATAAAAAATTAGGAAGGTAACATAAATTCACTGTCTAAGGGTAATGTCATCTTGCCCTCTTGACTAGCCTGTTTGAACCAATCCCATGCTGAGGACAATTAGAAAATCTACCACCGGTAGGCATCACACAGAAGCTAGGATTTACAGTGTCAAACATGAGAAAGTACATGATTCTTAGAAAGGATGCTAATTGTTCAGAATGGTTTTCCCTTGAGCCATGAAAAGAAGTGATTGAATATAAAAGAGCTGACAGGAATAAAAAAATAGGTCAGATAATTACAGAAATGAACCTAAATTCTCAAAGGACTTATGCAATTTGGCGAACAAAGAAAGAGGGTCAGGACCTTACAGTAAAGAAGATTCTCAGGGATTAAAGTAGAAACACACTTAGTTCTGGTAGCAAAATATTAAATTGATGAAATTTTCTTGATGGAATTCTCAATAGAGTAGCAGCAGTTGAAGAGAATTAATGGAATTGATGACATATAGAAAAGTAAAGTGCTGATTGAGGCTACCAGGTTAAAATGAAGTAAAACCTGAAAATATCACAGAAGAATAAAAGGTATAGCATACATTTCACCAGAATTCCAGAAACACAGTCAAACAAAAATGAGACAAAAGTATTGACTTAAAAGAAAAATTGTAAAGAATGCTCCTAAATCAAGGAAACAGGTAAACCTACAAATTAAAGCAGTGTGATGTTCAAATTTGGTTTCTGTTACTATGATTTAAAAAAATCTGACCAAAACTTACTTCGGGAATAAAGGGTTATGTGACTGGTACATCCCGATCACAGGACCACCTTGAAGGAATTCAGGACAGGAATTCAAACAGGAAAAGAAACAAGAGCCATGGAGGAAAGCTGCTCACTGGTGCTTATTGTTTACTCCAAAGCTAATATATAGCTTCACGTCTTACACTTCCCTGGGCCACCTGCTTAGGGCTCAGTTTATCCTAGTCTATCATCAAACAGCTGTCAAGAAAAGATCACGTTCTTACAGGGGAGCCTGATGGAGGTATTTCCTCAGGTGATGCTCCCTGCCATGTGACTCTAGCTTGTCAGGCTGACAAAAGCTAGCTAGCATATATGATGTACCTAAGTAAACAAACTTATGCTAATAATAAAATTGATGTCAATATCTAATTCAGTGTTCCTCCAATTTCTAATAACAGTTTCCTTAGAAATTGGGGAGAAAGTCACAACAGACCCTAATACTCCAAGCAGCACTGAACTAAAGGAATGTAAGAGGCACTATGCAATCATGAAACATCACAGAGTCATAGCTGCAACTCCAGAACAATACTGAAGTAAAAAAAGTCATGTGTACCAGTGAAGCAGAGCATTAGGTACATAAATAAATTCACATAGCAAAGGTCATCTAATCTGCAACAAAGGAGTGAAGTTTTCTGTTAGAGGAAGAAGGGGTTTTCTAACAAGTGATCTGAAGAAAACTAGGTATTCACATGTAGAAAAAAGAAAACCAGAGTCCTGTCTCTCATCATACATAAAAAGCAACTCAAAATGATAAAACACTCTAATGTACCCCTGTAACTTTGACAGTACCAATGAAAAAATGCCTGAAAACACATCAAGATACCAGAAGAAATGATGAATTTCTGAACAAGACTCCAATAGCTCAATAAACTAAAGGAAGATTTCACGACGAAAATTGTCTCAAGTTTAAAATGTTTCTGAACAGCAAAGAGAACAATTACCAGGGTGATCAGATAACCAAAAGAATGTAAGAAGACTTTCTCTTAATGTACAGTATGCAATCAATAAATGGAATATGAGATAAACAGTTTTCTTTAGAATGCACACACAAATTAACAACAAGGAAATGAAAGTAATTCTCTTGATGTAGAGTAATTACAATGAAGAATAGAGAAAGTAGACAAATATTGTTGCTCAGGTCTATAATCAGAACATTTAAGTAACAAAGATAGGAGTATGTAAAGTTCAAAGTCAGACTACACTATATATATATATATATATATATATATATATATATGGAAATATATCAAAGAATAATGCATTCTGGCAATGATTTAGGTAAGGAACACTTAGACCCTTGTTATAGAATACACATTAGTCAAAGTAATATGGAAATAAGAATTCAGGTTCTGTAAATAAAAATAGAACATATGAACAGATATTCCTGTTGTACTAACATCTGAAGAAGAGTTCTAGCATTACGAACAGTATTCACAGCCATGTAAGAGGATCAGGGCAGATATATACCAGCAGGAAAATAGATGGAGTGTTTTCCTAATGAAATGAAATTGTGACATTTGTGACATGTATAATTTGTGAAATTGTATAAAACTGGGAATAGGGAGACAGTGCATCTGGTAAGAGCACTTGTTACTCTTTCAGGGGATCGTGTTCAAGGTCCAAGCTACACCATGGTTTCTATATTCAGCTGTGACTCCAATTCCAGGTGTTCTGAGGCCCTGTTCAGGTCACCACAGACATCAGGCATGCAGTAGCTCTGCATACAAACACATAAAAAACATATGACAAACCTTAAGAAAAGAAAATACATAAAACTGAAGGAGGCTTTGTTAAATTAAATCATCCTGACACAGAGAAAAGTGGTGCATATTCTCTCACATTTGTGGAAGCCAAATTAGCCAACGTGCAACTAGTGTAAACTAGTGATTGCTGTGCATTGGGAACTACAAGGAAGTGTCTGTGAAAGATTGTATTGAAAATGTGAAAGCTCTATGTTACACTTAACCACAATAATATGTACTATCAATCAAATCATGATAATTCAACACAAAAATATTAATAATAGAATGAAGGGTATGTGTAAGGACATATCTAAGGTAATATCTTCAGTAAAAACACAATAAAAATTTAATCATTGTTCCTAACCATACAGAAACATTTTTGGGAAATAGAGCAGTAGAATGTGCCACACCACAAGCATTCTCAATGTGAAATAATAAATATTATCAGACTTATTTTTCGAAGGTAGCTAAAAACACATTTAAATTGGACTTAAAGTATGTATCTTTTAATATTTACCCTAAGCACAGTTGAATTAATATAAGTTGTCATAATTGAGTAATTGATGATGAAAATACAATTATTAATAATTTATCCAAGATAGGTCAAGAAAAGAGGAACTGCAAATAGAGAACACTGACTCTAGAAAATCTATTAAGTTTGCAGCATACTTATACCTGGGTGTAGCATTAATTGTATTAAAGGCAATGAAATGTTTTAAAAGAATCATGAGGTAAGAATAAAAAAAGAGGAGAGACACGGAATAGCAACAACTGATGTGATTGGCCTATGCTTCTATTGGCCTAATACACAGGTCTCTGAACGCTTGACTAAGACACTAATATTGGGCTCCTGAGGTGGTTCATTAAGTAAAGGTGTAACGAAATGAAGGGCATCTTCAGTTAGTATTTACTGCAGCATGTACACTGAAAATATCAAGTTGAACTTCCAAGAAGCTTTAGATTTTTTCCACACCAAACAACGGCTACAGTCTGGGATTCTTAGGTAACTGAGTGTGTGATGTGAATCCCTGTGTAGAAGTTTTCTTGGAATCGACACATATGGAGAAGAGAGGCAGGGCTGAGCAAAGGGAGCATGAGAGCTTTGATATAGGCTACCAGGGGCCTCAGGCAGTTTTAGAGAACTGGCAATTTAAGACAAATCTACAGTTATTCTGACTAATGGAAAGTGAGCTCTTTATACCCCAAAACACCAGTCTTTATCAGGAAGTCTTAGGTGCTGTGCATATTAACAGGACACTTTTCTTAATTGTTGTGGAAAGTTCAAAACTCAAGCTTATATATACCAATCCAACCTGCTGCAGAATTGAAGTGTATATCCTAGGAGTGTGAGGTAGCATCCACCACAACAGAGGTAACCCCAGTTTCAAGAAGTTTCTCTTCTTACATGTTCTACTGTATATGATTGAACAACCTGACTTAGAAATTACAAATTAATCAATGTCCCCTGTCAGGCAGCATTCCCTTTTTGGCTGCTCACCTTTCCTCATTAGATGTGTATATGGAGGCTGATGCGAACATACAGCCCTTCTGTTGCATGTCTTGCTTTACTACAGAGCTGAGTTCTGATCCAGGTTCCTGACTATATATTCTTAATTGTTGTATCCAGTGTAAGATAACCACAACACAATTCAAGAAACTTTCCCTTTATATTTTAATATCCAAAATTATTTTGTGTGTGTATATGTGTGTGATTTGCAAGTGTGTACACATGCTCACATGCTCATGTGATACATATGTGTCTAGGTACATGTGCTCTTGTTTGCACACCTCTGTATAGGCCATGGGTTGGTACTGTAGTTTTCCTCCCTCTGCCTCCATTTTGTTCATTAAGACAAGGTCTCTTGTGGTGCCCAGAGAAGCTCTGAATACTCTAGCTAGTCCTAAGTATACCATGTCCCTAGGATTACAAGAAAGTCATTATGACAACCTGGCTTTTATGTGGCAGCTTGTCTTCCAAAGGCTAGTCTTTATGCTTTCACAACAAGCAGTATAGCTGCCAAAACAACCCATCCCCCTCTTTTCAAAAACCCTTCATTTCTGTTCAAGCAAATTTTCCTGAACCCTAGGGTTATATACACAACTGTTTTCTCTTCACTTTCATGATTGACATTTTATTTTCAACATTTCTAAGTTTTTTCTGCCATAAAAACATCATTTCTCTATCTCTGCTTTTGATGTAAAATTTGAACATCAATTCTAATTCATTCAAAGAAAATGTAAACAATAAAATTAGCGTGTTTGATATCTGTTTTTAATTTTATTCATGTCTCTAAAGTTAACATATAGACAAAATAGACAGTCCTCTGATATCTTGGCTTATTCCATTATCTCTAGTTAGTGTCAATGAATAAATCCTAACTTTTGCTTTAGGGACTGATATAAAGGGTGTAAATTGATTCTGGATGAGTAATCATTTTACAGTTGATGCAGGTAAGGTGTCTGTACCAGCCTCAAAGAATTCATGAGTAACTGGCCTAAGAAGAACTTCCTTCCTTGAGTCTAGACAGTAATACCCACAATCTGGAGAGCTAGCCATAAAAGCAGGTATTGCTGGCCATAATTTTTCTCTTCTTTATTGATTTGTCCTTGACACTATTATATTCATATTTTTTTAACAAATGAAGAAAATGGTGCCAGAAGAAAGAAAAAAATGTATGTCCTTATATCTCAATAATGATGTATTAAGGTGTTCCCTTAAAGGTACATGTCTAAACAGAATACTCTAAGTTATTTCCTGTTTATGGACCTGAAAACAAATTAACAAAAGAATCCCTCCATTAAGATTAAACCGAACTTGTCATTAGCACTAATATTAACTGATTATTTATGCCTTTTCTCTCCAGTCTTTTATGCTTTGGTAGGATTTCAGTAATGTAGATGTTAACACACATTAAAATTAGATTCCATTAGTGTGTTATATAGGTGTTGAATTTATGCCCGTTAATTTGAAATAGGAGTTTGAGGAAAAAACTACCTAATTGGATATATTGTCTAAATTGTAAGATTTATTATTTCATTTTGAATAGATTACATCTATCAATAGACATAGATTTACTTGCTATAATTAAACAAGGAGGCCATTTGCTGTTGTTTGGTAACAGTAGGAGATTCATAACACCGTGCAATAGATGAATTGATCTACCAAACACAATTACACCTGCTCACTGGGCTTATACAAAAGCACTAAGAAATTCCAATAAGTCATTTTAATCAGTTTTAATGAATTTAAACTGAATCAAAAGAGCTGTTCTATTTGAGACAAGAAAAGGAAGGAGCAGTTTACTTCCTTCTCTTCTTCCTTCCTTCCTCTTTCTTTCTTTCTTCCTTCCTTTCTTCCTTTCTTTTCTTCCCCCTCCCCATTTAGACATGTTTATCCTTTGATAGTTTTTACATTTGCCAAGTAAAAATAGCAAAGAACCCATCAAAGAAAATACACTGTGGGTATTTTTCCTACGTTATTTAATAGTGTTACTCAAATATGTGTAAAGTTTTCAGACACTGACAAATTGTTGTTCTCTATATTTTCAGAATACTGAAAAACAAAGCGAGACTATTTTAAAATAACTAAGATTGCACAGTGAATTCAAGAGAGATTTCATACATTTTGAGGATATATACAGAGTTACTCAGTTAATGCATCTGTCAGTGATCATGCACATTTCTTGTTTAGTTCATCATTGGAAGAGATGAGTGTCTAGAGTCTAAAAACAAGATGAATAATGAGACAAAATGTGTATTATATTGTAGCAAGAAGAGGGAGGGTGGAGATAAGGACAGGGAGGAAGGAGACAAAGAAAGAGGAGAGAGATATAAAATAAAGGACACACACACAGAAGGCAGGAGGAGTTGAGATTATGACACAAACTTGTTTAGAATCTAATTTTATTTCCTTGTTTGTTTATTTGAAGAAGCACACTTCCAGCTGGAAAAGTATTTCATAATAGAAAATTGTGGTTGTGGGAATTTTACACAGATAATTTTATAGGATGGTTTTGCCTTAGAGAGTTGTCTAGACAATGTTCAATGGGTCATTTGAATTCCAACACTCAGGCTGGACTTTCATTTATTACCTGACACTGGGAAGTGTTCTCTATGGTACTATCACAATGTGGTGCTATGTATTAATGTTGTCAGTACAAATATTTCATTTATTTTCTATTATTATGTGTATTTGTTTCTATGCGTATATATGCCACATTCTTTTAGGTGTCTGGAGAATCAAGGAGAGGATATTAGTTCTGCTGGAGTGAGAATTACATGCAGTTGTGAGCTGCCTCACCTGAGTTCTGGGAAATGAGCTTGGTCACCTGGAAGAGCCGAAGGTGCTCTTATTTACTGAGCCACCTGTACAGCCCTGTATATATGCTTTGCTTTTTCACCTTATATGCATGGGTGTTTTGCCCCCATGTGTGTCTGTGCACAGCTTGTATAAAGTGCCAGAAGAGTCCAGAAGAATGTGTCAGATCTCCTGGGATTGGAGGTATAGACAGTTATGAGGCATCATGTAGGTACTGGAAATAAAATATGTGTCTTCTAGAAGAGCAGTCAGTGTTCTTAACCATTGAATTGTGGCTCCAGGCCCAATCACCAGGGATATAAATAATTTGATTCATGCAGCCATAAGCAAGCTTTCTAGTGTATCACTTCACTATTTCCATGTTTGTTACTGAGATAAAATACAATGACACAAAGCAACTCAAAAGAGGAAGGAATTTTTCTGGTATACAATTCCAGATTACAGTGCATCAATTTAGGAAAGTCTAGGGACTCAAGCAAGGTGTCACATTATATCCACAATCAAGAGCAAAAATAAACAATATGTATCCTTGATTCTTTTATTACTGGTAATATTCACCTGGGTTTCTACACTCAAACAACCCAGAGTCCAGCCTAGGGAAAATTGTCACTTATGGTGTGTTCCATTTACCTATATTAACTTAAATTAAGAAATGGTTGCATCTGAGATGGATAGATCTCAATTAACGATCAAGGCAATCCCCTAGATCATACTCACAGGTCAGCCTGATACAGATAATTTATCACTAATGTTCTCTTTCTAGGTGATTCTAAGTGGTTTCAAGTTGACAGTTAACACACCTAAAAGCTTCAGAGATGGCTCAGCAGTTAAGAACATTTGCAGAGTTTGCAGAGGACCTGTGTTTAGTTCTCAGTACTCATAAGAGGCAGCTCACAACCACATGTAACTCCAGTTCCCCGGGATTTTGTGTTCTCTTTCAGGCTCTTAGGTATTTGAATACATATGTACTTGTATAAATACTTAGGTACACACACACACACACACACACAAATACAAATAGACTAAACAGCATAGTCACCATAGAAAAAGATACAGAATCATTATATACTGCAATCATTAATCATTCCATAACTGCAGAGATCCTCTGTAACTGGAGGTTTCTCTCCCACCTGCCAGTTCCCAAATAACCAGTCTGACAATTAATATTAATTACATAATGTTTGGCCTACTAGCTCCAGCTTATTACTAACTGGTTCTTACAATTTAAATTAACGCATTTCTATTATTCTATATTTTACCATGAGGCTTGTGTCTTATTAGGTCACTTCTTGCTTCTCTGGCAACTGCTGGCACCCCGGTGTCACGGTGATTCTTCCTTCTCTTTCCCTGTATCTCTTTGGATTTCCTGCCTAGCTATGTTCTTCCCTGCCATAGATCAAACCAGTATCTTTATTAACCAATGGTAATAAAACATATTTGCAGCACACACAAGTATCCCACATCAAGTCTCTCTGGACGTGTTGCTACAGAAAGTTTCTCTGACTTTGCAGTTATCAAAGAGTTTCCACCCCTTTGCATTTACAAATTAGGCTAAAAGCAGAAGGCAACTGAGGACTCTTATCTAGTGCCTGTTTTGCAACACTGCTCAACTCCAAAGCATCCTTCAGTTGTTTTAGTCCTTATCTAGTGCCTTCCTACTCCTTTAGTTTCTTTACATCAACTTGACTAGAGTCATGTATTATGAAATTTCACCTGCCCACCCCCACACTTATGAGTAAAACTTTGCATTTGTTCTTCATGAGTGAAAACTTTCTCTCCTTGTAGGACCCCTGTGCAATAAAAGCTTTAACCCTCCATATGTGTGTGTGTGTGTGTGTGTGTGTGTGTGTGTGTGTGTGTACATATAAACACACACTGTACTGAAGAGGAATTTATCTCAGCTATTTTCTAACCATACTATAATGCAGTAATATCCTAATTTATTCATAATATCTTCTAATTTGTAAATCCCTGCAAATCTTTTCCATCTGTTATCTAAAATTTTGTATTTTCTTCTTGATATTTTCCTTCTTTTCTAAAGATAAACCTAAATACAAGTAAGAGACTGCAAATAATTAACATATATAATAACATATATTACATAATTTTACATAATACTACTCATGTACAGAACATATGTGACTCCTAAAACAATTTTGATATACTGATAAACACTTTACTAACAAAGATACTTAGCTGACAAATAAGCTTACTACAAAATGTTCACCAGCTTACTATAAAATGTTTGCCATCATCAACTCATCAAAAAGACAGTACAGTTGTAAATGAAGAACCATATTAAGCCTCATTATCAGCCTACAGAAATACCTATCATTAGCAAGAATGGCCATACAAGTGTGATTATGATGGCAAATTTCACATATAGAACAAGGCGTAACGTAAAATAGTATAAGCATTTTAATGATCACCTTTTCAAAATCTTCAAATTAGCTGAACACCTACCATAGACTGACCTTTCCCTGCTACCTCATTTATGTAAGAGTAGAGAAAGTATGTCACCTCTCCAAACCCTTTATACGTATAACTTTATTTGTAATACTCAAATTCTATTACAAAATAAATCTTCAAAGCAAATGTAGAAATAAATTATAAAGTACTCTATACTGGAATACAATTCAACTATATAAGAAAATTGAAAGATATTCTCTATTGTTTTCAGAGAGAGAGAGAGATTACACAAGGCATTAAAAAGGAAGATAATGGGTGGTCAAGGGAGGCTGGATTTTCAAAGGCAGCTAAGTAACAGATAGAATAAATTTTAATTTTCGTGTGTAATTATAGTTCACAGAAATAATCATATATTATAGGAATAACTGGAATTTTTAAAACCTAGAAATGTAAATTATTCTGAACTGATCATGCTATGTTCTATGAATACATTTAAATATTATATTGAACTCTTGATTTGCATGATGATGTCTCAAAAGAAACAAATTGAAGATAAATAAATTTTACAATCAGTTTGATCTCAATTACCTTATACCATGTGGCTGTGACAAAGGATCTGCAAAGGGCTCTTGAGATTGCTCAGTAGGTAAAGACTTGCTGCCATGCCTGAAAACCTGAGTTTGGTACCTGAAACACATAGGGTAAAAGTAAAACTTATTCTCTAACCTCCACACATACACCAACATATATGTACACACAAATACAGTTAATGATTAATAAAAACTGAAAATGGCTAAGGTCACTTAAGAAAAAAAAATGTTTATTCCAGCTTATTGTGCCCAGGGGATTTAGTCCATCATTACATGACAGCAGCAGCATGGAGGAGCAGGATAGTCATTGATCACGGGCATTCAGGAACAGACAGAACCGAAAGTGGAGCCTGTATATAAAACTAAGGACATGCTTCATCAATGCTCCACCTTGTAAAGTTCCACAACATTTTTAAAATATGCACCAGCTGAGGACCAAGTATTCAAACATATGAACCTAGATGGGATAGTCCTCATTCAAACCATGACAGTTATATGAATGAAGAGCCAGAGATGACATAAAGTCATATGTTATAATTTCATTTGCATAAAATTTGAAAAATGTAAACGTGTGTGTTCGAAAAAGTACTTTGTTGTCTGGAATAGAAAGAAAGCAAAGGAAGAAGAAGAACACGGGGGGGGGGAGAGTAAAACTTTGGAGGTAGAAATGTGCTCATTGTTATGATTATAGTGATAGATGTATGAGGTTATAAATATTTTAACATATAAAATTCCATACTGAAATATATTGTGTCACTATTCCTTCAACAATGCTGTGTCATTTAAAGTCGTCAAACTATCAAATGAAATTATATTCACTGAAATTAAAATTATTCTAATATGATAATAAAACAATATAAATACTGCAAACAAACAAGATAAATAGAATATAAAAATGGATGCCTTTTGTCAAACTGTGCCTTTCTTTCTTCTTGTGGATTCTGAAATGACTCTGCCCTTTGGGACTTTCAATCTAGGTAGGTAAGCCTACTAATAGCTACTTAGCTTGCTGGCTTTAAAGCATTTGTTTAAAAATAACTTCTTGGATTTACATATAAAGGCAATTATATACAAAATTATTTCAGAAAGCTAGGGGTATACATATGTACTGTGAGATGGTCAGGTTTGAATGGCACTACAATCGGATAGAGTATTATGCCCTCACAGCCCTCTTTGCCATTCTTACAGGTGTAAGATGTAATCTCAGAGTTGTTTTGATTTCCATTTTTCTGATGACTAAGGATGTTGAACATTTCCTTAAGTGTCTCTCAGCCATTTTAGATTCCTCTGTTGAGAGTTCAATGCTTATTCTTATACTACCTTTACTTATACCAATGTTCTTTTCTCTTAATGATATACCCGTATCCATAATTTTCAATGAGATATTAATTGCCTAAATTTGGCATTAATGTATTTTACTAAATGAATGAAACATTGTAAGGTATATCTTTAAGGAACATTTCAAGTTCAATAATCTGAGTGTTATTGAATAGCATTTGCAAAGCTGTTTAAAACCTTGGAAAAAAGATTGAGGTAGACTATATATAAGAATTTATACTCCTTCTACTGCTGTCCCATGACACAGTAAGCTCTAGAGTCAATGGCTGGATGTATTTGCACCAGGGTCTACTCTCTATGCAAGGTCAGCAAACTAACCATTGGTGAGAAATGAATATGGGAATTTGTATTAGTTTGTATGCCCCTCCACACCAAGATACTTGCAGTCACAGAATTACTGTTCAAAACTTCATTCTTTTATCCATATGAAGACTGGAGAATTTACTCAACTATTATACAATGCAACCTTTCATGGTATCACCCAACATATTACTGTACAGGTTGTCTTCCTAAACACAATGGAAATTACTACACAGAGTTCTCTCCAAACAATAATGTTACATAGTCTTCACATATTGTCCATGTTTCCTTTTACTTTGCCACAATAAAATACTCACTAAAATTACCTAGGGATAGGAAAGGGTTTATTATTTTTTTTTCAAAGGTTCCAATCATTGAAGAAAGCCAGGGCAGAAAATCAAGGCTGTCTACATTTCAGTTTTCTCTTGTTCCCTCCTAGTCACCCCCATTTCTCATTTTCAGTTTATTCTATAGAAATGATTAAGTATTGACTCTTCTACAATGTATGCTGCTTGAAACAAGGACTTATCTGTACTCTTTATTTAATGTCACTAATACCTTCTATGGTTCCTTGTTTTGTTTACAGTTTGTTCTGTCTACTCTTCATATACCTTAATTTCCCACTCTTTAAGGGATATAGCATTGGTTTATTGCATGTATACTTATTTTATTTTTATAACTCACTCTGAATCTTTTATAATGGAAAAGTCCAGCTTTATCACATTTAATCATGGTGATATTTTCATTTTTAATCTATCTCTTTTAGGATTATGTACATTATACTAACAATTCTTGTTTTGCTACAGATATTTTTTTCAGTTTTCATCTTCCATTAATCTCAAAAGATGTAATTGTTCTTAATACTTTGATTAAAAAAATCAATACATGAAAACAAAGTCTGACAGATGCTCTTCCTGGTAATCAGAATTTTCTAAGAATACAAGCCTCTGAAGAAAGCATGAATTATTGTATGTCATCAAGTGTTTTCCCCGTGTTGCCCTGACAACTTTCTTTTTGAATCTTCATGGTCTAAACAAGCACACTCAGTAAAGTCTATTGACTATTCATCCTGTCTAAGGTGAAGAGAAAGCAAATTTATCACTCAGTAGACCCTCAAATGCTTATTGAAAATATAACAAAAATACTCAGTAGAGGTTTCTATTCATACCTCTTTTAGAGCAGACTCAAAATACATGAGGTAGTTCATTGTAGTAGTTCCAAAACTGCTATAAAAATCTGTAGTCACAAAATCATTAAATACATTTTAATAATAAAAGACCAATATTATTGATGTGGGATTACCCTCCATATGCTGTGAATACCATTGGTTAGTAAAGGACTCTTTTGATCCTATAGCAGAGCAGAGCAGAAAGCTAAACCGGGAAAACTAAAGTGAATGCTGGGAGAAAAAAGGGCGGAGTCAGGGAGAAGCCAATGTAGCCTGCAGAAAACAGAAACGCTGAAACTTTGCTGGCAGTCCACGACCTTGTGGTGATGTACAGATTAATGGAGATGGAATAAATTAAGATGCAAGAGTTAGCAAATAAGAAGCTAGAGCTAATGGGCCAAGGAGTGTTTTAAATAATATAGTTTTTGTATGAGTATTTCTGGAGTATGAGCAGCTGGGAACCAACAAGAAGCTTACTACAACATATTATGTCATATAATGAGTGATAACACACCTATTTTGTAAGTTTGTCTTCTTCAGTGTAGATCACTTACCAGTGTGTACCTGCAACATGTTTTTCAATGTATTAACTATTTGCACTGAATAGCTAAAGATTAGAGCCAGAAAGCCTGCTGAATACAATCAACAGAATTTATATATTAGACTTCTTCAGCCCTCTCCCTCATGTCCTGTGAAAGAGCTTTTCTACTTTACCAAAGAACTCCTTATTAAGTAAATAAATATCTTGATTGAGGAGCTATTATGGGGATAGCAAAAAAACCTAGCACTAGAGAAATTCCCCAGCTAAGACCCTAAGCAACAGTAGAGAGGGTGCTTGGACTGTCCTTGCCCTGTAGTGAGATTGATAATTATCTTAAATGTCACCATAGAATCTGCATCCAGAAACTGATGGAAGCAGAATGCAGAGAACACAACAGAGCATTGGGCTGAGCTCCGAGAGTCCAGTCAAAGAGAGGGAAGAGTGAGAATATGAGCAAAGAGGTCAAGACCATGGTGGGGACACCCACCGAAATAGCTTACCTGAGCTAATGGGAGCTTTCCAACTCTGTCCTGACAGTGAGGGATCCAAACTAGGCCCTCTGAATGTGGGTGACAGTTGAATGGCTGGGGCAGACTATGGGGCCACTGGCAGTGAGACCAGAATTTATCCCTACTGCTTGTTCTGACTTTTTGGAACCAATTCTCTCTGGAGAGTTACCTTGCTCAGCCAAGTTATGTATGTGTGTGTGTGTGGGGGGGTGGTTGTCCTACTCAAAAAAGTGTACTAGACTTTGTCGACTCCCCATGGGAATTCTTAACTTCTCTGAGGAGTGGATGGGGGATGGAATGAGGGGTGAAAGTGGGGAAGGTGGAGGGAGCAGGAGGAGGGGAGGAAGTGGGAAATGAATTTGGTATGTAAAATAGAAAAGATAGTTTTTTAAAAATAAATCTAAAAAAATTTTTAAAAAGTAATCCTTGCTCCTTTTGTTAGTTCCTGACTATTTCTTAAGAACTTCCTTTTGTTTCAGAGGCTCTGGAACTTCAAACTTATCCATGTGGTGAATTAAACTACACTCTTTAAATATCTAAAGTGGCAAACCTCGGATAGAAATAATTCTCTCCACATACAGATCCCCAAATATATAGCCCTTGAGAGATTGAGAGATATCCTTTTGAGTTGGCTCTGGAGTAAATGGGACAAGAAAACAGCAATCTCAAGACATGACTGTTTTACAGAGAAAGTCCAAGGTCAGGATGAGCAACTTAGGGAGATAATATTTCAAAATCAAGCACACAAATAAGAGAGCAAAAATTGTCTTGAGATATATTTCTGTGGTAAAAGTATCTATCATACACAATGCCCAAATTCAACCTACAATTTTGTGCTAAAATATATAAAATGGTTCCTTTTGTTCAACAATATACATTTCCCATTATACAAACTAATCAATCACTCTTTGTTCTCATTCCTCAACTATCTGAGACATTTAAATATTTTTCAGCTAGTTTATTCTTGTAACATCAAAACTGAACATGTAAACACAGGAGAACAGTTGACATCCACCCAAACAACCTGAAAGAGAAATAACTGTAGAAATTAATATATATGTTGTTTCATTGAATTACTTTACATAATTTCACCTTAACATTTATATTTGTGAAAACCTGTATCTGTGACCCTGTTTGCCACGCCCTCCAAGGTCACAGGCAAGAAATGCCTTTATCCCCAACAGTAGATCTCAATTTGAAGAATATTGCTAAGATAAACTTAAGTCTAACAATGCATTTATGCAACAACAGTGTCTCCTACTTAGAAGAAGCTATGTTCATGTAAAACGCAGTGATGCAGATTCTAACATTGATGCCTGAATGAAACCATTAAGGTACAGTTTGGTCTAACCTGACTTTGTCTTGCCAACCATAGCCCTTCCTTCCTGAAATCTAGCTCCAGCAACTTGAGAATGCAGATGTTATACTAAAAGTCAATGACTGAGATTGTTCTCATTTCTGTTACATCCTTAAAAAAGTGAAATTTTGAGTATTTTTCTGACAGCCTAGGACTCATTGTCAACAGTTCTATACTTTAAATAGATTCTATTGGAAAAGACTTAGCCCCAATGTCTGGACTATATGTATACATTAGTGAAATAAAGAAAAGAGACAGAAAGATGGTATATCAGCCTTGGTACAAGTTTATGTCATTATATCAACCTAATTGCTGTGGCAGCTCCTTCCTCTCCTCCAGCCAGTAACTTTTAAGATACCAGCCCTGGTCTCTTCTACTAAAAATGCTGCTGTAAAGTTTGTGCTCACTCTCTTGCTTCTGCTCTTGTATCCTGCTACTGGACTCTGTTCCTGTTCCCAGTTCATGCAGAGGGCTGTGGTCTAGGACAGTGATCTGTGAGTCTCCCCTAAATAAATAACCCTGTATTATATGTAATTCTGAAGTATTGTGGGATTATTTTGTATCTTCTGTCATCACATATTCAATATGTTACTATTACAAGCATACAATTTGATTTGTCTGAACTACTCAATGGTGTAACTACTCCAAGCATCCAATACCGTAATCAATAAGATATCGATGAGATAAAATTGCATATCAATAAATTTTTTGGTTCAAGATTATGTTTTAAATATCTTAAGAAAAATAGAACTGGCAATGTTTTCTGACATCCCTCAAAACTTTGAGATTTCACTGCATTGACTGCTGGAAAACAAAATGTAATTTATGTGACCTTGAAGTGATCATTCTTCAACAATAAATACAGAAGAGATCATTATTTCTTTGTTACCTTTTTGATCTAACAAAATCTTTCAAAACACATGTGCTAGACAGGTATTGTTATTATATGTGTAGATAAGTGTTCATTTATTAATGTATTAATGTTTGCACTTAATCATCATTAAATCAATATATTTATAAAACATGGTGTATAACAAAGGAATCCAAAATGTGTTCATGAATTCTGCATGGTACTGACCATAAGAAAATGACATTGTTGTATTCACGATCCATTTTTGTGAGAAACACATGAAGACAATTTTCCATCAAGATGAGAGATGTAACTTGATTTGAAAGAGGCTACTGGTTCTAATCTTCACATACCCTTTCCCCAAAGATCAGTCTATATGAAACACTGACTGCCCCATAGGTCAGACACTTTTTTCCTAGGGTATAGAGACTAATGGGTTACAGAAAAAGGTATTTAGAAGAGTCTAAGGAACAGAGATAGAGATTAGCTGCAGCCTGTGGCAGAGAAACTGTGGAGTAGGAAATATAAATCCTAGGTGCTACAAAGATGGTGGGTATCCTGATCTGAATAACACCATGAGCCAAATTCAGATCATTGAAGACTGAATTTTAGCCACAACAAACCATAAAAAATGTTCAATCACTGTTCATATGCCAAAGTTTTTATTTCTTTAGTGTATGTGTGTGAGTGTATGTGCATATGTGTGTTGGAGAGGGGAATGTCACATATATACAAACTAAATGTGGAGGCCAAGGACAACCTTTGTTATTCTTCAGGCACCATTTACATTATCATCATCACCATCGTCAACCTTATGGTCATCATCGTTGTTGCTGTTGTTGTATTATTATTGAGACAATATCTTTCATTGGTCTGGAGATCACCAGGTAGACTAGTCTAGGGCTCGTCAGCAAGTCCCAGGAATCTAGCTGTCCCTGCAAGTCCCAGTGCTAGAATTACAGGCTTTTGATACTAAACTTGACTTTTGTACATGAGTTCTTGGAAGGAATTCAAGTCCTCTTACTTATACAATGGCAAGAACTTTACTGAGTAGATAATATTTACAGTCATATACTATGGGGTTTTTTGCTATGCAAAATTTATCAAATATTTTTCATTAACTGTTTTTTATTGAATTTAAAGGTAAGAATATACTTCTTACACATTTGTAACAAAAGGCAACAGTTAATTGAAACCAATTACTGGAACATAGTTTGCACACACAGCTTCACACCTAGTATATACCTCATACTATATAACATTCTGTACTTCATACACTTTTAGAGCCATTCATATGCCTTACTAAGTGATTTCTCCATGCTTGAATGTTATAGATAAATAACTATACACGTATTCTTTTATCCTCAAACCATATTTGATAGTTTTGATACATCAGGAACTTGTGTTCTTATCTTGGCCATACCCTGCCTTCCTATTATTTGAAAATAAAATATTACATTTATTCTTAGTTCTTAGTGATTTCTTTATTTTATTTTTATACATATTTTGCCTGCATTTATGTTCATGTGTACCTGGCTTCTGTGGGGGAAAAAAGAGGGTTTTGAATTCCCTATAGCTGCAAATAACAGGTAGTATCATCCCACCCAATATTGATGCTAGAAACCAAACCTAGGTCTTCTGCTAGAATACCAAGTTCTTAACCACTGAGCCCTCTTTCAAGTCATTGTTTTAATAATCCCTCAAAATTGGATATGAAGAGCTGAAATTTAAGAATGACTGTGAGGGTGAACCACCATTGTATAATATACACTCAGTTCATCATCCCTGAGGAAAACAGCAACTTTGTTACAACATTTCTGCCCCAGTTTTATAGCACATCATATGAATAGATCAAATAAATTGATTGTTCTTTGCTAAATTAAATATAAGCACAATAATTTCTTGTCCTAGCCCATTGGAAAATTTGGAATTCTTTTGTCCCTTAACATGTTTCTCTGCACTTTTGATTCATATAGGATGTTTGTGACCATTGAACATTTATTAGCACAGATAAGAAGACACAGATGACACAATCTTCAAGTCAATATGCAGACACATCAATTGGATTGACAGTGTTTTCATAGGTGATATACATGTGCATGATTACTGAGCTAAATTCTATCCCAAGCATCTTTCTATCTGGCCCCATGTGTAGCATATACAACTCCAAAAGCCCATAACAACTTCATCACTGGAGTTCTGCTCTGTCTACTGGGTTCCTGTCATAAACAATCTGTTAGTCTGTCAGCAAAAGAGATTGAGATTGGCTTAAAATGACTTGTTCTGTGAAAACCCTGCTGAATTTTATGTCAATTAAACCATTTCTAATGTGCTGCATTTTCCACTCACAGATGTCAGGGGGCAGATGGGTGCTTATTTAGGGATTCAGAAATCTCTTTTAGCATCTTTGAAGTGTCTTAAGCAAATTGATGACTGTTTTCCCAAGTTGCAAGACTTTAGCCAAGCTCATTTCAGCTTTGACTTATTCTCCTTTCTATTAGTAATTTCCCTTACTCAGAAAGTGAGGACTAGAAAAGAGCAGGTTGTAAAGACTGGCTAAACCGAGAGTTTCCTGTGAATGTTTCTCACAGGTTACCAGGAGACAACCAGGGTAGATGATCAACTAGGCTTTATGTGTCACTTATATCAAGAATTCTCTGTCTTTGGGGTTAGAGACATGGATCAGTGGTTAAGAGTATCACTGGTCTTGTGGAAACATTAGTTCTGTTCCCAGCAAGCAAATAAACTCACAGTGGCTGACAACTTCATCTCCAGATGATACAACACACAATTTTGGCCTTTTCAGTCATGTGCATGCGTATACACATACATATACAGAAATCAAATAAAAATAATTCTTATATTAAAAAATTATCCAGCTATTTGTATACTCTGGGTTTGTGCTGGTATTTTGTCTGAAAAATTTCCTGCAAACTTATTTCTAAAATCTAACACTTTCTTCAGTTTTTCCCTTTCTTCCTGCTATAGTTTGAACAGCATTTTTCATTTTATTATTTTGGATTATTTGTGTCACCGTACTTGTTTGTAACCCGGATGGCTAACAATTAGGTACTACCTAATTTTTTAGCTTGTCTTTGTCTTTTTAAAGTATTAAAGTGTCTGTGATCAAAGTATTAGGAAGCATGAAGGCATTAAACAAGAATGCAATGTGCATGTGAGAAGTACAAATTACAGATAAGCAGATTTATTGCAACAAAGGTAAAACTAAGCAATAGATTTTTCACTTAGACTACTCCAATGGTCTAGACATGAAAGATGCTATAAAAAATAGCTGAGGAAGATATATACTACAAGAAGCCATCTTTCTAGATTTCTTCTTTATTTCCAGCTGGTTTCTCAGTATCCTGTTTCTCTTCTCTTGACCATCTCCTGCGTTTTTAAAAATTGCTATCATTGATTTTTCCACTCTTAAGTTTCTGATTGTGGAGGGTGCTGGAATTGACCCAGAGTCCTCCGGAAAAGAAGGCAGCTTTCCCCTTCTCTCGAGCCTTAGTTTTGGATTATTAATAGCATATTAGCTGCTTTTCAGAAATAACCATCCACAGACGAAAATGAAGTAATCCTTATTACTAACCCAGCCTTAGAACTCATGTAGCCTTGGCTTTTCCATGTTGTTCAAGTTGTTCCTTTTAATAATATTTACTAGGAACAAAGATATATATTTGGGGAAGTAGTAGGTCTGACTTATACTACTTATGTTACTTCAATATACAAACAGTCTTGATCTGTCCAACAGGAGCCCCAGGACTCAGGTTTCAGGTTATTTACTCTGAGTCCAGTTGTATTCACTTATAGCAGTTTCAGGTACAAAATTAAGTTTTCACTATGTTCTTCTGCATTTATAGTATCAATGAGACATGTTATCTAATGGCCCACAATTGCATTCTACACAAATAGAAAGCAATGATAATTGTTATAGATACTCCCACTTTAAAAGGCCAAAAAGAATGGGTAAAGAGCAATTCCTTAATTATGCCATTTCAAAATCCTAGTTTTAACCCTGTGAACAGAGATTTTAACTCAGTTCTCACCCAAGGAGGCTCTATTTGGTTGCAAAAGCCTCCACTTTTTTCATATTCTTTTATTTTTTTCATTCAAAAAATTATATTTCCTCCCCTTCTCCCAGTCCCCTTCTGCTCCCCACCACCCCTCCTCCTTCCCACTGCCTCCATAAAAGAGGGCATGGTACGCTGCCCTGTGGGAAGTCCAAGGCCCTCCCCCATCCATGCCGGCCTAGGAAGGTGTGCATCCAAATAGACTAGGTTCCCAAAAAGATAATACATGCAGAAGAGATAGGACCTAGTGTCATTATTAATGCCTTCTCAGTCAGCCCCCATTGGCAGCCACATTCAGAGAGTCCGGTTTGATCATATGCTCGTTCAGTCCCAGTCCAGCTGGATTTGGTGAGCTCCCATTAGATCAGGCACACTGTCTCAGTGAGTGGTCCAGCCCCTCACAGTCCTAACTTCCATGCTCATCTTCTCCCACCTTGTGTTCTTTGACTGTACCTTGGGAGCTCAGTTCATTGCTCTGATGTGAATGTGGGTCTCTGTTACTATCTCCATCCATCGGACGAAATTTCTATGGTGATGATCAAGATATTCATCAATGTGACTATGGGGCAAGGCTAGTTCAGGCACCATATCCTCTGCTGCCCAAGTACCTAGCTGGGGACATCCCCGTGGACACTTGGGATCCCCTCTAGAGCCAAATATCTTGCCAGTCCTAAAATGACTCCTTAATGTAGATATCTTATTCCCTTCTCCAATATCCACCTTTCCTCCATCTCCACCCTCCCACTCCCCTAAGCTCTCCCCAGTCCTTCCCTTCTCCCTTCTCCTTCCCCCTCTCCCCTTCCCCACCCCCTACCTCCACCTCTATCCCGGACCCCATGCTTCCAACTTTTGCCTGGCGATCTTGTTTGTTTCCAATTTCTAGGAGGATCTATATATGTTTTTCTTTGGGTTCACCTTGCTATTTGACTTCTCTGGGCTTGTGAGCTATAAGCTTAGTGTCCTTTGTTTATTGCTAGGGTCCACTAATGAGTGAGTACATACCATAATCGTCTTTTTGGGTTTGGGTTACCTCACTCAGGATAGCGTTTTCCATTTCCATCCATTTTCATGCAAAATTCAAGATGTCATTGTTTTTTTTTTTTTTTTTTTTTTTTTTTTACCGCTGAGTAGTATTCTAATGTGTATATATTCCACACTGTCTTGATCCATTCTTCCAGTGGATCAAGGGGCACCTAGGTTGTTTCCAGGTTCGGGCTATTACAAATAATGCTGCTATGATACTTTTGTAATATCATTGGACTTCTCCTGGGTATATTCCCAAGAGTGGTATTGCTGGATCCTGAGGTAGGTTGATTCCCAATTTTCTGAGAAACCACCACACTGATTTCCAAAGAGGTTGCACAAGTTTACATTCCCACCAGCAATGGATGAGAGTTCCCCTTACTCCACATCCTCTCCAGCATAGGCAATCTTTGGTGTTTTTGATTTTAGCCATTCCAACAGGTGTAAGATGGTATCTCAAAGTTGTTTTGATTTGCATTTCACTGATGGCTAAGGAAGTTGAACATGAATTTAGTTATCTTTTGGCCATTGGAACTTCTTCTATTGAGAATTCTCTGTTCAGATCATTACCCCATTTTTTATTTTGGGTATTTAAATTTTTTCTCAAGACAATCATTCTTCTCTAATTAGAGCAACATCTTCATAAGTGATTATCTTTTCATCCTGCCTTTATGCCAAAAAAAAATCTAATGGCTAAACACATCTTTCAATTCTTTGTTCTTTCCTTTTTGGGTTTTACATCTTAATACATGTATATTTTTATTTTCACATATGCGGACACACAGTGCAAAGATTCAAATATACGTGTGCATGCATATATGGAGGTTCAAGATTGGTGCTTAGAATCATGCTTGTCTACTGTTCCATCTCATCCATAGAGACAGATCATATCAATCAAACTCAGAGCTTATGAAGATGATAGCTTTGTTAGCCAGCTTCTTCTGTGGAACTCTTGTCTCTGCTTTCTGAGGCTGGACTTATAGTTTGGCTTATACAGCTACCCAGTAGTTAAAAGTTTTCTGATGATCTGAACTCCAATCCTCATGCTTGTGTAGTAAGGGCTTAGCTGCTGATCATTCTCCTTAGTCAATACACACACACACACACACACACACACACACACACACACGGTAGGATTTCATTGTGTAGTCCTGTAACTTACACTGTAGATCAGACTGTGCTGGAATTGACAGAGATTCACCTGTATCTGTTTCTCAGTGCTGCAATAAAGGTGTAGACTGTTGCATCTTTAGGCATGCACCACCACACATGGATCTTAAGTCCACTCTTATATGAACCAATTAATAATCAATTCCATTGCACAAGAGCCAGACATAAATATTTCTCTGCCTGGGGCTAAATGAAACATTGCCATGGGAAATCCTTATTCATGATCATACTTGTGGGGATTTTTAATGTGCTCTCTTTGTAGAAGAAGAAAGCACATCTCTCTAAAATTCCATTGGCTACAATGGCCAGGGTAAAAGGTAGCCAACCTTCACTCTCCTCCCAATCCTTAATTCCAATTCCCCAGACTTATTCCTAGATTTGTAGCAGACATAATTTTGCATCCAACCCTTCCTCTCTGGCCTCATTCTTAGGATGTTACACATCTTCTCCTATAGTCTTCCTCTGTCATTTGATCCTTTTGGCTCATCCACGAACACTGAAGACACCCTCTCCTTGGAAATCTGCTAATGTACAATGATCAAGTAACCAGTTAGGTGATATTCACTCTTCTTCCAATCCTCCAATTCCAATTCCCTAGTCTCATTTCCAACACTGCAGCAGACCACTTACCTATGTCCTTTCTTCCATTTCATCCTCTACTCCCTCGGAACTCTACAAATTCCTCATACCCCAGATTTTCACCTCCTATAGATCCTCTCACCACCACCACCCCAGCTTTCTAGCCCATTCCTCGTTTCATCTTGTCATACTTAGAAATACCTTCTACTCTGGACCCACAGTGGTCACCTTTAGCAGAGACTCTGACTTACTCCCTTCCAGGCAATCCATGGGTACTGCATTTTTCTAAGATCCAGATAATGCAGCAGAAACCAAGGAACAGAAAACCACCTGCCAAAGACAAAACTAATTATAAGCACCTAGGGTTACAATAATCCCAAATACAGATCCCTAGAAACCGGCATAAAAACACAATTACTAACAGCCATGATAATATGTCTCCACTAGAAACTGGCAGGCCTTACTAAAGTAAGCCCTGAGAAATGCAATAAAGCTGAAAGACAAACCAAGAACTTCAAAATAGCTATTAAGACTATATTCAAGGACCTTGTCTTGGTTAGAGTTTCTATTGCTGTGAAGAGAGAAAGGCACCACAACCATAGTAACTCATAACAGAAAACATTCAATGGGGGTTGACTTACATTTCTGATGTTTAGTCCATTATCATCATGGTAGGAAAGCGGGGCAACATGCAGGCTGACATGATAGTGGAGAAGGAGTTGAGAGTTCTACATCCATGATCTTTTACCCTAAGGCCCTTTCCTAATCTGAGATCATTTTTCTAAGCACTAAAAACAATGAATAGTGAAGAATTTATTTTCTAACTCAGGTATCTGGATTAGATGTTTGCAGGTGTCCTTTAGGTCATTCTGTCTTATAGGCAATCAATATATGCCAGATGACACATTTTTATTTCAGTAGCCCAATCTGAATAACTCATTTTGCATTTTCTCCATAGCTGCAAGAAAGACTGTTGCCAAACTTTTTATGACTACAAAATGAGGTTCTAATTTCCTTCTAGATATAAAACAACACAAACAAGCAAACAAGCCCTCTTTATTTTCTTTAAGCTCTTACAAACAATCTGCTTGACGACCATAAGGCTTTCACAAGCAGTATCTGCCAAGATTTTCTAGCTTGTCTTAATGTTAATGTAATGTATTCCACTATTTTTCTCCACACTAATCTCCTTTTCATAGGTATCAACACTAGCTGAACAAACAACTGTAAATCTGAATGTTTTAAAATAATAAAAATAATTATTTTATTTACACATCTTCAGTTTGTTCAAGTCTCAATAAAAATGAGCATTTGTCATTCAATCAAGGTCTTCAAAGTCCTACTTCAATGTGGCAGTCTTATATGATGGCCAGGATAGCTTTGGCTCTCCAGTATAATCTCATCAGATGCCAAGGACAGAGGCATGGTATCCTCTATTTCTACCTTCACATGATTTCCAGAGTTTTCTTATGCATTGGCTATATAACAAGTGTTACTGTCATGGTCCTTTTTGGTTCTCAACTTGACTCATTTGGGAATCAATTAGAAGGTAATCGATGGGGGCATTTCTGTGAAGGATTTTTCTGATCAGGGTATATGAAGTTAGGAAGACCAGTCATAAATGTTAGTGGCATTGTCTAGCAGTGGTCCAAATCACAGATGAAGCAGGGAGGCTTTGCTTTTTGTCTTCCTGTCTTCAGTCTTACTAGCAAATTCATTTAAATTTTGTTGCAGTTTCTGCATTCCTTTGTGGATATTAGGGTTCACCTTCAGTTTTACAACTTGTATTGAAAACCATTGGCTTTCCATGAGACCTCAGGGACTTCAAAACTTGATTGGTTTTGAGAATTACTGAGTCTTTCAGCTCCAATACAGATGTGAAACAGTCATTGTTGGACTGCCCAGGCCACATTACATAAACTGTATTCATTCTATCAGTTCTGTTCTTCTAGACAACCCTGAGTAATATACTACACCTTGATCCCTCAATTACATTAGGAACTCTGAGTAGCTATTCATCCTAGTTTCAGAGAACACATAACATTACACTCCATCATTAAAAAGTAAAAGCATGCAACTGACCTTAACATAAATCATAAAGAGTAAGATGAATAGTTCCTCCCTCCCCCGACCTTCCCAACCCCCTGTGTGTGTCTGCCTGTCTTCAGTTTCTAATATTATTGACCAATATGTGTAATTTTATTTATGAATAAATAAAAATAATATTAAAAAGATAATGTATACAATAAAAACAAAAGTCACTCATTGCTGTTATTGGTAGCAAACCTTACAAATTCTAAGCATTCACATCAACAAAGATTTTCTTTAGGATTTGAGATTCTGTGTACCTTATATTAACATTACCAATCTCTCAGTATTCTCCTCTAACTAAAAGTCTTTATAAAGAAAATTTTAGAGCGTCACAAAGACCTGGACCTTTACAGAAGGATTTCAACTAAGCTTTTAGCTGCTGTATATCCAAAGCTTTTACTTTATCTGCACATCTAGCTTAATTTCATTTCCTATCTTAGTAATTGTATCTATGCTCAAGATTGTCTTGAGTTTTTACCTGTAGCTAATCCTGAGTCTCTATAAAAGTATGGAAGGCTACAGTGTAGTTCATAAGTTACTGAGCACACATAAAAGGTTCATTGTAACCTACTTTTCATATCAGATTTAAAAGATAATGGTATAATACTACCAGTCTAAATTTAAGCTGTTTCCCACATAGTGCATAAAGACGTAATTTGTAAGACAATAGAGCAAATGAAGAGCAGAAATAAAGATCCTAGAGAGGAGAACTCTGTATGCCACCAAAAACAGGTTAAAATTAATCTCAGATAGGTGGTTATAAATTTAAAATGTTAATAGCAAAACTTTTGGCAATCATTAAGCAAGAAGACATATAATTTTAGAAATTACATGAGAAGTAAAGGATATCACAAAAATATGAATTTAATACAAAATAATTCAAAAACTGAATAAAATGGTAACATATAGGACCTAATAGATATAAAAGTGATATACCACAGTGGTAAGTGTGAGTATAGATTTGGCATTAATTATACAAATTTAAATGTATTAAACTCTGCAGTGAGAAGACAGAGACATCCGAATAAGTTTAATAAAATGATACAAACAACCTAATTTCATTTAAAGATATAAATGGATTGAAAGCTACAGCATAGAAATGATATATCATAGTAACTAAGTAAACCTAAGAGCATCAGACAAAATAAAATAATGAATAAAAATGGCATCTGATCATCCTAAAAGTTTACTCTATCTTCTGAATAACATCACTATAAACATATATATTTCCACCACATCACAAACTATGAAGAAAATTAAATCATTATAGAGTTTAGAGGTGCAAAAAAAATTCAGTTGCATTAAATATGCATGTCAGTATTAAAATATAACAAGGATAGATAAAGATTTATAAAGAATAGAAAAGAGAGGAAAACAACAAATAAAACTAAATTATGTGATAAGATTACAAAAGAAAAAAATAGATGAAAATTCATCCTATATTTGTATATCGAGAGTTATTAATATTCAAATGGTACATAGAAATCGCAGTGACATTTACTGGAAAAAATTTATAGGATTATCCTTAAGGCATTACATGTGAAAAATTAAAAATCTAAGAATAACACAAAAATAGTAGAAAAGATAATCAAACATAGAAGACTCGTCCCTTTGATTTAAAATCTTTCTGTAGAAATAAACATTGCATACTAGAAGATTATGGACAAGCCTCTAGACAAGTGAATAAAAAAGAAACCAGAACTAAATCTGCACTTTGCTAATTGATGCTTTAACTTAGTGTCAAGAGATAACACTGGAAAAAGAAGTATCCTTTGAAGAAATAGTAGTGAGACAAGATATCCACGTGCTGAAAATTGAATGCCTGTGTTAGGCCATGAAAAAACACAAACTCAACTAATCAAAGACACAATGAGAGAGAATTCTTTAAAGAAGCTAAAATTCTTTAAATAAAATAAAGTCTAGGGTTGGAAAAATGGTTCAGAGATTAAGAGCATATAGCACTTTTGGAGAAGAGCTAAGTTGTGTTCCCAGCACAATGTCAAAAGACTCACAATTACTTCTGACTCCACTTCCTGGGAATTCTGACACCTTTTATTTTCATAGCATCTGAACACATGTGCACATAACCACACACACACACACACACACACACACACACACACACACACACACATCCTCCCCGTCTCCCATTACACTGCCAATTTTCTAGGAAGATCCTGTCTATACAATCTATTTAAATTTTTCATTCACTATATTTTGATCACCCTTTTTAAAAAGACTTATATTTTTTGAATTCAAATGAAAAAAGAAAACTATTATGTATAAAAAGAGAAGGAAGATATGGCATAGAGCCAAGGAAATCAAATGTATCAATAGAAACACATCACATTAATAGCAAGGGAAAACAGCTATTTTGATATTTAAAATATATACAAGAAACAAAGGAACATGTAAATATAATATTGGAAATGCAGAATCACAACTGAAAAACCAAGCATAATTTCTGAAAATTTAAAACAAAGTATCTTAAATAAAAAATACATATTTGAAAGAAACTTACTATCAAATAAATAATTGATGTTTTTGAAAGTATAGAGATGAACAGTTTTTTTGGCTATTTTTTTCTTTTTGATAGAGAAGGGAGAGAACATGAAGTTGGGTGAGTAGGGAGTTGGGGCAAGATCTGGGATGAGTTTGAGAGGGGAGAGCACATGAACAAAATATATAATTTGAAAAATTTAAATAGAAAAATGTTAAAGTGCAAATCAAACATAGTCACAAATATGCATCAAATCAAAATAATAGAAACAAAAAGAAAGCTGAGCACAAAGTCAAGAAACATGGATAAAGATAAAATAGTATTACATAAGGGAAAATGGGGGTTTCAAATGAAAAGGAGAGGACTGGAGAGATGGGTCAGCAGTTAAGAGCATTTGCTGCTCTTCCAGAGGATATGAATTGAGTTCCCAGCCCTCATATCAGGTTCTCATGATCATCTATAACTGTAGCTCCAGGGGATCTCCATCTACAGAGACTTACACTCAAGTATGCAGATATACACACCTATATGTAATTTAAAAATAAGTATTTTCAAAAATGGAAAGGATAAAATAGAAAAAAACAAAAGCATTTACGTAGGTACTTATTAAAACTTTTCTAATTTAATGGGACAATACACCTTTTTACATACTGGATAAACTGCTTAATAAACACAAAGAGAGACAATATCACATGCATACAAACATGCACACACATACACACACACACAACACATTTATACACTCTACATGAAAGTCACTGAAAATCATTGATGCAAAGATCCAAAAGCATTTGACACATTGACCTCAGAAGAATAAAAGCAGAAATTGTAAGTGAATTATTATCAGAAACTGTACAAGGCAGATAGCTTTAAAGTACTGAAAGAATTTCAAAACTGTCAACCTGGAATCCTATGTCACGGCAACATATTTCAATACTGAAAGCAAGGGAATGACTCTTCAAGTCAGCAAAGAAAAAGATAATTCATGTCCAGCCAAATTAAGTAACACTGAGGAGAAAATAGCAGAAAAGTTAAAAATGAATATTGGTAACAGTGCAGTTTTAAGGATGCAGTGCAGCTTAATGGAGACACCAATTAATTTTTAAATTAACCTAAAATCCTGTAACACCTACAAAAATAAAACTCCAATGCATTACCCAATAGAGAAGACGTGGTTGAGATGCAAAGGCTGGAAGGCAAATGAGTATTAGGAAAATGGATGAAATACATGGAACAAATACTTAGATAAGTGAACAATCTAAAACACAAATGCAACTGCATAATAATTTTATTAAATGAAAACTATATTAATGCACTGTCCTGGCTAATGTTTGTCAACTTGACAATAAACCTAGATGAATCTGGGAAGAGGAAATTTTAACTGAAAAAAAAATCCGTCATAAAATTGCCTTTGGGGAAATTTGTAGGATATTTTCTAAATTAGGATTGATATGTGAGGTCCCATCAATTGTGAACAGTATCACCCATAAGCAGCTGGTCTTGGGTGATATAAGAAGAAGGATGGGCAAGCCATGAGGAGTAATATGTTAATGCTTAAACTTACTGCATATTTGTCAAGACCAAAATAAATGAATTGAAGATATAGCAAAAAATAGTAATCTAATGAAAACATTAAAATTTGTATTATAAGAAACAAGGTAGAGTCAATCAGAAATGTAAGCAGAAAAAAAGAAAGGGGTAGACTAAGGAACATTGAATTTAGAAACTCAACAGTAATAAATGCTATATAATTAAAACAGAGCTCAAGAACACATGAAGGAAAATGACATACTAAACAGAAGAAAATTAACCAACTATAAATATAGGTTAAAAATTCAGCACTCTTTCAAAATCAATTAAATAATTGATTAATTTAAGAGGAAAACAGTTTCTAGAATCCTCAGATAATGCTATCACTTTACTTAATTTCCATAACAAAATCATGCATATTCATTATTGTTCGTAATGGATATGTGGAAGATTAAAGTAGAAATCAGATAACTAAGGAATCATTTGAAATAGGAAAAGGAAATCAAAGTTCAGTCTTATAAAATATCAATAAGAAATTTAAAAACAATTATGTTTTTGAGAATCAGACGCAGAAGAAAATGTAGATGTTGATATAGGTGCAGATGCAGAGAGATGAAGATGTCAATATAGCTGAAGATGCAAACATAGACACAGATATGGTTGCAAATACAGGTATGTCTCATGTTATAGAGCAGGATAACCAATACGGATTTTAAAAGTAAACAAAGTGGACATTCCTGAGCTTTAGTTTCTGTAAGATCTTACATAATTATATATTGCATACATATATTTTTGCTTTATATAATTGTATATTTAAAGTCAGTAAATTGAATTTTTTAAAGAAAGAGTTGTTTCCTAGTTTATTTTTTATTATTATTCTTCGTGTATTTTGTGTGTGTTTTATTGTGTCTATGTGTGATGTTTGCATGTGTGAGTATGGCAGGGGTCGGACACACGCTTGCCTGGGATCCATTCATCTTTCCATGAAGGACAGAAGACAACTCTCAGGCACTGCTTTTCTTTTCACCTTGAATTCTAAGTATCAAATTCTGATCATCAGGCTTGCTCAGCAAGTGCTTTTACACTCTGTGTCATCTTGCTGGCCCCAGTATTTTAACTTTTTGCAAATTATAGTTGTTCAAAATTAATCGTAACTGTCTGGAGCTGCTCATTTAGAGTAGTGAGACAGGGTAATTTTCCTTTCCTTGACCACCTTTCCAAGTTTGTATGAAGCAGTTGTCTAAACATGACAAGTCATCTGTAGCAAGTGAAACAATGACTATCATGTTTACATAATTGCCTGGAATGATCTGAACTCTGCTGTTGTTTGTTGAAGCTTTAAGAGATTCAGAGATACTGAAGATTTCTATTGTGCAAACCCCTCACTTTGGTTTAACTATTGCTATGGGATTTACCACTTCCCCTATATATTACCACTTCCCATGTGGATTGCCACTTCTCCTGTGGATTACCAATTCCACCATGAATTACCAATTGCCATACATCATAAGGGAGAAAATATTTTAGTGCAAAACCGTATGTAAGCAAACATGCTTCAAGAATTTTACATCAAGAATAGATAGTTTATGAAATTCTAAATGATGTGTGGGATAACCCCTTACCAAATATTCCTTAATGAAGTATTGAGTCTTCACTGCTATGAGGAAGTGAAATCAAATTCTACATTGAGGAAAATGTACAGTTTTGTCAAATAATAAAACTTTTATCCATAAAATCTCTAGATATGGATAAAAGTTTTATTTTTCTAGTCTAAAAATGGAGATTTTACAAATTCTTCTAGTTATAATATCATAAAAACCACAGGAACAATTGGCAAAACATGGTTTCATTGATTACTAGTTTTCATGATTATTGTCAATAAGATGAATCTTCTGGAGAATTAATAAAATCTTCAGTTATATACATATTTAAGCTGATGATTCACAATTATGTGGCCATAGGATCTAAGAAAATGTTTGTGTATATTGGAATTGGGATTTTTTGTCATTTTTGTTTAAAAGCCTACAATATATATTTTTAGTACATAATAGTTTCCTAACTGTCAAACAAAAACAAAATAATTTATTTTTTTTAAACAGGTAAGATGAAAACAATTGAGTCTGGCCAAGATTTAGTAGCAAATCATGCTCGTGTGTGTGTGTGTGTGTGTGTGTGTGTATTATAAAAAGTAGTTGCACAAGTTAGGTACATCCACGCAACAATTTCTTAAATTAGATAATATGAAATAAGCATACCTATTGCTTGACTTGGTTTAATTTCAAACATAAGATTAAATTTCAATGAAAGAAAGGAAAGAGCACAGCATATTTGGCAAGATAACTGTAATTTCACAATAAACAAATTAACATATTTGTGAAGTCTTTGCAAGATAAACTTGAGAGCTGACAACCACAGACTGACTGCAAAGCACATATGGCATTAGAAATGAAAAAGAGAGAAAAATAATGTTTAGTTTATCAACAAAGAAGAAGTACAAGACTGAAAATAAATTGAGGAAACTTCAAACCCCAGGAATCTGCCAATATTTTCCAGAAGTTGAGAAGAAATTTCAAATGAAGAAATCTTAATTTGCTTTTCTCTAAAGTATCACAGTTTGAACCTGTGATATTTTCTTCAAATGTACAGGTTTCTTTTTGTGATAAGTAAGCACAGAGGATGGCCAGTCCCTCCTTTGCATTTAGTAAAAAAAAAATTAAAATTTGAATTATCAAATGCACATATATTGTTCTGAGATTAAATAAAAACTTGAGCTGCAACAGTTCACGTTTGATACTCATTCTGTTTTGTATTTTCTTTCATTTTTAATGCATTTATTTGTTATATTTCAAGTATATCAATACTCTTCCTCTATGTATATATGTGCAAAACTTGTATGTCTGATGCCTGCAGAGGTCAGAAGAGGGTTCCAGATGCTCTGGGACTGGAACTACAGATGGTTGTGATATGCCATCTGGGTACTTTGTGTCTGACACACGAATCAGTACATTTTCATGCCTGTTTCAATGTATACAAAAGAAACCCAGAAATTCTTCTAAGCAGAGAGAGAAATAAAACTGTCATTATGTAGAAAGAAATGTGCAGAAACAAGAGGAGACAAGTTGACTTTGGAAAAGTTGAGCAACTGCTGTCAAAATGGGGATCCAATGAGACAACAGCACAGTGCTTGAGACTTGTTACAAAAGTCATTTCTCCGATGTCCCTCAAAATCCATCTTTTCAGGGGGCAAGAATTAGCAATGGCTCTTCAATAAACAATCTAGTGTTCTGATGCATAGTAACATTTTGAAATCATTGAAATTCTTTCTTTTTCTTTAATCAAAATAGAATGGATTCTAGGTAACTCTAATATGCAGTGTTTATCTACAAAAGCATATATAACCAGGTACTACAAATAATATCTAAGCACCTAAGTGTTGCAAACCTTCGATTTACACTCAGAATCCTTGCTGAGTGTCAGAGAGATCATAATTAGCGAGTCATAACTTTTGAGCAAACTCGAATCTTTAAGGTCATTAACTTTCTTTTTCAAGTAACCAAAGCAGTGTCATCATTCTTCATTGTTTTGAGCTTTACCTTTTAATGCAATAGTTAATTTTTTTCTGGAAAACTCAGTTATGTTGAAGTAGAACAAGGTAAATGCCTTTAGAGAGTTTCTAGACCAATGCCATTAGAGTTTTAAATAGAAATTGAGACTAATTTGGTTCAAGGTCGTATGTGACTGTTCATGTAAAGTTTTAGAGGAGCTAGTTGTGAATACTAGCAACAATTGGCAAGTATTAAGTGATGGCTGTCATGATACTCTCTTTGGAGGCATACATCTACATAGGCATCCAAAGAGTGTTTTTAAGCGTTTGTGTGTGTATGTGTGTATGCATGTGGGGTGCATGAAACATCCAAAGAGCTTGTGGTGAATATGCTAGACATACTAGGGCACCATCTAGTAAATGGTAAGTAGTTTATGAAAAGAGAGTTGCTTCTTAAGAGAAAAACAGCACTACACACAATGAACTATTCATAGTAATTTGACACAATTTTGAAATTCTTTATTAAAGTTATTAAATTCAATGCAAACTCAAATTATGATAAAAGACCATTTTGTAATGAAAAATTATGAACTATAACATTAGAGATACTGTTACCAAAATAATTATAGCATTAAGGATTTTTATGCAGATCCTCTTTCAAAATATATAAATTTTTTACATTTATGATTTTAATCATTCTTGATCAAAGATATTCATATCTGTGTATACATGCATCTACTCACATATATGTACACAAAAGTGCAATGCATATATTTTCTACTTTCAAATATATTAAATATAAATGAAGCTATTTTGTTGGTCAGTATTATATATAAATACTGATTCTCATGTTATAAACGCTTACAGAATTTAGGAAAATGAGACATATTTATATAGTTGAATGGAATTTGTGACTTATTATTAGTGTTCCATCTACATTATCTTAAAAATAAGATCACTTTATTATAGTTGCCCCAGAAATAAAAACACCACACAGTTATTTTAATACAATGATCAAAAGTTAACCAGCAGTGTCTCCTCTGTGTCTCCTAGCCTATCATGCATATGTGAAAACAAGTATAAATGTGGGCATCATATGAAATTAAGAGAGGAGACCAAGTGAGGACAAAATAAGGTAATGAGGAAGGAAAGAATACAGGAAAAAGGATACAAGATTCATGAAAGAGAATGTAAAGCAATTAATTTTTCCTTAGTCTTAACTCTGTAACATTGATTATGAATGTATAAAACCCTTAAAAGCACTCCACAGTTTCATAACGGCCATGCTAATTGTGAAGAAGTTCACTGAAATACATTGAATTTGGAACTGGACAAGAGAATTAAGTTGGTTTCTCACTATATATTAGATGAATAATTAGATGGTGTGTTGTTTTCATACCAAAATATTCTATTATGTAAGTGAAAGACTTTATATATTTTTGTTGTCCCATAAAAAGGTCAACAATTCTTGCCCTATTCAATCAGTAATGGGACTCTGGGAAGAAAAGCTTTAAATCTGAAAGAGGAAAGCAGGAAATTTTATTGTATGGAAGTAATCTAGGTAAGAGGTGATGGGGATTCCTACGGTAGTTCAAAGACTCAGGACAATGGGTGTTTCAGTTTGTAGTTAGCTGTAAGCCAGTTAGGTACAGATGTCCTAAAACACTAATGACATTAAATGTCCACGTGAGACAGGCACCTCGCCATTGTGCAGTCACCCAAGACAAGTGTATGTCCTTCTGAAAAACAATTATATGGCTCTCTACAGCTTCTTCAAGCCCTAAAATTCTATAGTTTTATAAAAATACATTTTGAAATTAAAGAAGAAAAATGGTTATTTTTCATGAATGTATCAAGAGCCTATAAAATGGTGCTGGGAATATGTTTTCCATCATCCCCAAAGTCAGATTCTAACAGTTTCACGTTGCATTTATAGACACACACACCTTACACAAGGCCATCAGATTCACTCCTCGACTGTATTCTTTTTAGTAATTAATCCACTGGCCACTGATTTTCTGCATTACTTTAGTAAGAGTAATCTTGTAATTTAAGCATCTGGATTACAATTTCTAGCATCTTAGGTGACAGTTACTGTTCAGAAGTGAGTAAAAATTTTAAGACCCACACCCATTACCACAGCAGTGAGATCTTCTCTTCTATTCCCTCTTCAAGGAATTCCTAATTATAAAGCCAAGGTTGAAATAAAAGATATTTTGATCAGAGCAATATTTGTTACTCTATGCATTGGCTCAAGAATTTTCCAATTTCCTATTTCTTTATTCAGATAAATGGGTGATTTTAAGTCTCTTCTAGAATCTAATCCTATACAACTTAAGCAAATATTCCTATTTTTGTTTTTGATTCACCATCTCATTGAGTCCCCTCACCACATACACTAGTCATGCTCTTTCATTTGAACAGTTTTCTGTTTGTTCCTCCTTCAATGGATAGACTCCCACTTCCCATAGAGTGTAAGTTTTCAGAGGAGTTACTCTAGCTGCCCATGTCTTTGGACTCTTGTAATTGATTCACAGGTTGATAATCCCTACACTACAGATCATTTGATGATTCCACCATGATTAACACCACTATTTTATTAATATTAATTATTTCATCTAGAATTAATAAAAATAAAAACACACATGTAATATTAGAAGTTACATATTTAGAAGCCATATTCTTTTGCTAACTGATCCCTTAGGATCAAACTTAGGCCAGCAGATCTATCCAAGTTTCTCTGCCCAAGGATCCATGTCATCAGACTAACTAGATGTTTTGTTTTGTTTGTTTCCATATTCTATATGTAGCATCTTTGCTTATTACTGGGCTATAATGGCATCATATTATAATCTACTGTATACATCTCTCTCCAGTGTCAGTAAGAGACATCGAGACATACTCTTTTAATTAATATTTATTCATTAACATGATTAAATGGCATATATTAATGCTTTGCCTGAATGTATATATGTGCACAATGTACATGTTTGGTACATGCACAGGTCAGAAGAAGGGTTGGATCCCTGGAAAATGGAGTTACAGAAGGTTGTGAGCAATCTATCATGTGAGTTCTAGAAACTAAAACCCAGTCCACTGAAGACAAAATTTTTTAAAAGTAAAAACACTTGTCTGTAATTAATTATCAAATAAAGGATTGTTTCCTATTCTAGGAATTTTAGAACAAGGTAAGGAAAAATAAATATTGCTTTATACTTAATGTACCATTCCTAGGATTATTGCATGGAAACTTTTCTGCAGTAAACCCAATATAGCTCTGTAAGTCTGCTTCAATTATGTTGGGTTGATAACAAGAAGAAAGCTAGCAATGATGGAGCATGGAGTCTAGGCAGGCAATTTTATTCATTTTCTTCATCCATTTCCTTGTCACTCTCCTTTAACTTCAGTGTTCCAGAGAATGGAGGAGGAGCCTCTCTCAGGTGGTGAGAGAACAGGAGGATGCTGTTTAAATGTTTAGTCTCTACAAAATCAGGCTGAATTTCTTAAATTAGATTCTTCTCCAATAGAGTCCTTGAAAGCCTTGTTTCTTTACCTCATTTAGATCATTGCACCTAATTATAGTTATCTAAGGGAAGTTTAAGGCAAATGAAGGAGACTATGGAGGGTTGCTCATTGAAGGAAGACTGGAAACTTCAACACATTCATGAAACATGATCATAAACAGAAATAATTTAATATTCTCCTGAATCTAGGTTAGAATACGACATATACTTGGACAAAGTTTCAAAGTCCTCCAATTCTCTTGCTCCCTCAAACCTTCCACCTACATGTTAAAGTCACCATTGTCTTCGCTCTAAACAGTTAGCATTGAGGGCTGCAATCACCTGGATGTATAGTTCCACTGTAGTCTCCGTCTACAGAAATTTGAGCAATGGTTTGCCTCCTATGTGGTTCAGCTTCCTCACTCATATAGATGTAATAGTATCTACCAGATAGTGTTGTGAAAATTAAATAAACGAGAATCTTCAAAACAAACATTAACTCCTATAACCCAAAAAAAAAAATAGATTCTTCTCCCACACAATACTTCCCAACTACTTTCCTTTTTCTTTCTTCACACCTTCTATCTTTCCCAGCCCCCTTTACCCTCAGACCCACCCCCCACCATTTCCTCTTCAGAAAAGAGCAGGCCTTCAAGTCAAGCAGGAGAAAAGCAGATAAAGTAACACAAGGTGAAAGGCCTCACATCAAGGCTGGGCAAGACAACCTAATTGGAGGAAAAGAGTCTTCAAGTACAAGTCAAGGAGTCAGAAACACATCATTCCCACTGTTAAAAGTTCCACAATAAAACGAAACTAACTAGCATAGCATACAGTCTGAGGATCTGATACAGGGCATGCAGGCCTCATGCATGCTGCTTTAGACTCTGTGAGTCCCTGAGTCCTGCTTAATAGGTTCAGTGAGCCACATTCTCCTGGAGTCCTCCACCCTCTATGACTCATACAGTTTTACCTCCCCCTCTTCTCCAAAGTTCCCGTATCACCAAGTGGAGGAACCTGGTGGAAACCTCCAATTAAGACTTTGAATAGCCTATAAATCTAGGATAGAACCAAACACTACTGACCAAAAAGAAAGAAAAATCAATGGAATGATTCCTAATGATATTTTACTATCACAGATCAGTGCCTTATCTGGTCATTATCAGAAAGTCTTCTTCTGAAAGTATGTAAGAGTGGTTTCAAAGAACAGTAGCCAAATAGATTAGTTGCAGAGACCAATAGCCAGTAATATGCAGAGAGAGACTCGTGTTGAATTTTATGGTCAGGATAAAGCATGATGAGCAAAGTTTTGGAAGGTAAAAGCAGTAATCTGGAATCCATAATATATAAGCAAAGGACCTATGTATAGGGTAAAAAAAAGAGTAGAAAATATATAATATTTTACATATTTATAAATTTATATATTTAAATATAACTTATATTAAAATATAATTTATATATTTAAAATATATAACTGTTTTACGATAGAATAATAATAATAAGATATTTTATGAAAAAGAAAGGTCATAATATGACATTATAAGAAATAGGACCTCCAAAGATGCTCTTTAATTCCTTTGTGTTGGTTATCTACTGAGAGCATGGACCCTACACATAAGAGTAGTTTGTCTCCCTAGTGAGATTCCCTTGGAAGAGACCGAATTTTCATTTGCAAGTGGTTACCAATTAGAAAATGCTTCTTGGTTAGGAGCGGGGCATAGATCCACTTCTCCTATCAGCTCAAGGATCCAATCTGGTGCAGACTTGTACAGGCCCTGTGTGTGCTGCCTCAGTCTCCATAAGTACCTATGTGTGTTGATCCTAATGATACAGAGGACTTAGTTTCCTTAGTGTCCTCCATTCGCTCTGGCTCTTATACTTTTTCTGCCTCTTCTTCTATGGGGTTCCTTGAGCCCTTAGTTGAGGGAATTGATGAAGATATCCCATTTAGGGCTGAGTATTCCAAGAACTATCACTCTCTGCATAATTTCTGGTGATGCATTCTGTATTTGTTCCCATTTGTTGCATGTGGAAACCTCTTTGATGATTGCTGAGCAAGGCACCAATCTAGGAGTATAGCATTATGTCATTACTCACTTTATTGCTAAGGGTTTTTGTTGTTGTTTGATGATTTGTTTTCTTTTGATTTTAATACAGTAGTATTTAGTTTTAACCTAGTTCCCAGGGCTAGCTAGTCTCAGGTTCTTGGTTATTCAAGCAGTGTTGGTTTCTGAATTCATCTCGTGGAATGGTCCTTCCGTCAATTCAGATGTTGGTTGGTTACTTCCATAAGCTTTGTGCTGCTATTTCAAAGGCATATTATACAGGCAGGACACCACTATAGATCAAAAGATTTGTCTTGTCATTGGTTTGGTGTTTACAATTCTCTTTTGTAACATGTAGAGTATCTTCTTGCAAATAGGGGTAAAAGTTCTATGTAGGCAGTAGTTCTACTTTTCCATGTTTAATGAGTTGTATTAATGTTGTCTTCAGCAATGAACTTTTTTTTATCAGTTTTTGGAGAGCAGCCTATAGACTTGGCAATACTGTGAGTTTGTGGGGGTATACCCATGAAACCCCTTTGCTCAGCAATTCAATTAGATATAATTCAATCCCAGGACTGAAAGCTTTGTTTAGTTACAAGAGATTTCCAGTTTGTGCTCTGCCTCCCCCATTATTGGCAATTTCATGTAGATCACCTTCATACATGTACATGCTTTAGGGTTCTTCCATTACATTAGGTTTCTATGCAACTCCTCAAATGCCCCTTACATTTAAATGTATTTCCATGCATCCTCTCCATAATTCCCTTCACCCATCTCTGTCCTCAATTGTTCCTCCACTTTCACTGCCACAAACTATAACTATTCTATTTTGCTTTCCTAATGATATCTATCTGGCTCTATCTCTAGTCCTTACTCTAACCTTTGTGGTTCTATAGATTACAGCTAGGATATTGTTGATTTGACAGCCAATATACATATATAAGTGAATATCTAGCATATTTGTTTTTCTGAGTCTGGGTTATGCTGGGATGATTTATCCTAGTTTCATCCATTTAACTCTGAATTTTATTGTTTTGAAATGTGTTCATAATGTTCTATTGTATAAATGCACCATGTTTGTTACCCATTCTTCTGTTGAAAATGTTGTTTCCAAGTTTGGCTATTATTAATAGATAATATTAATAATCTATTATTATTATTAGATTATAATAATATAATAATCTATTATATATAGATTATATATAACATGGTTATATAACATGTTAATATGAACATGGTTGATCATGTATCTCTATAGTAGCTCTATAATAGGATGTAGAATCCTTTGGGTATATGCCCAGGGGGTATCTAAATTCCCCTCTTCCTGAGTAACCAACACACTGACTTCCATAGTAGTTGTACAAGTTTGCACTCTACCATCAATGGATAAGTGTTTCCTTTACTCCTTGTCCTCACCAGCATTAACTGCCACTTGATTCACTCTTCTTAACCATTCTGCCACTATGTCTGCATGGTACTGTCCTTACCCATGCAGAAACTTTTAGTTGCCTGAAGGCCTATTTATTGTTCATGGTAGTACCAGTGTTAACCATGTTATGTTCAGAAAGTATTTTCCTGGGTCAGTGGGTTAAAGGCTATTTCCCACATTCTCTTCTATCAGGTTTAGTGTATCTGTTTTTATGTTGAGGCCTGTGATCCTTTTGGATTTGAATTTTGTGCATGATGGTATGGATGAGTCAATTTCCATTTTGCTAAATGCAGATATACAGAAAATACGGTCCTTTTTCCAGTATGTGTTTCTATCAAAATTTAGGTGTTCATAAATTTATGGACTTATGTCTAGGTCTTCAATTTGATTTCAAAATTGACATGTCTGTTTTTGCGCCAATTCCATGCTATTTTTATCACTATAACTCTGTGGTACATCTTGTACTCAGCCATAGTGATATCTTCAGAAGTTCTTTTATTATTCAAGGTTGTTTTAACTATTCTGGGTTTTTTGTTGTTGTTGTTCCATGTGACGCTGAAAATTGTCTTTTAAAGATTGGAGAAGAATTGTGTTGGGATTTTGGTGAGATTTTCATTGAATCTGCCGGTTGCTTTTAGTGGAATGACCATACTTACCCATGAGCATGCAAGAACAAGCTCTTTCTTCAGTGTCATTAACATTTTTATCACAAAAGTCTTGTACTTGCTTGATTAAAGATACCCCAAGATATTTTATACCATTTGAGATTGTTGTGGAAGATGTTGTCTCCCTTATTTCTTTCTTAGTCCATTTGCCATTTGAATATAGGAAGGCTGCTGATTTATGTGAGCAAATTTGGTATTCAGCTATTTTGCTGAAAGAGTTCATTAGTTTTAAGACTTACCCCATGGTATTTTTCGGGTCAGTTGTGCATACTATCATTTCATCTGCAAAAAGATACTTTGACATCATCCTTTAAAATTTGTATTCCTTTGATCTCCCTAAGTTCTCTTATTGCTCTAGCAAATATTTCAAGTGCTATATTGAAATTGCTTTGAGTTTATCTGCATTTAAATGGTTGTTGGCTATGGGCTTGGTTTAAAATGCCTTAATTTTGATGAGGTATGTCTCTTATAGTCCTCTCCAGCACTTTATCATAAACAGATGTTGGATTTTGTCTAAGACCTTTTCTCTCAAGCCCCCGGACATACTCTTACATGTTAGTAAATGTCCCTAGTAGGAATAAACAAGGAACAGCTTACTTCCATACCTGATATCAATCAGTATAAATCATCCCTGGAGATAATATAGGCAAAGGAAGCTTCTATTACTGAAGAAGTGGAAAACTATTTGTATAATGAGAAGGTGAAATTATTAAGAGTCAGATATCTGATTCCAGATATTTCCACATCTTGCTTGCCACTGGTTTAACCATTGCTGTAGAAGAAAGAAAAGATCTCAAACAATTTTAAAATAAGGCAATCATTTAGGAACTGTCTGAGAGTTTCGAAGTGCCCACTTTAGTGATCCCCTGCAGATGACAGTTCAAGGAAATCAAGCTATTGTCACACCCCACAACATGCAGGCAATCAGACAATTCCATTATCAATTCAGAAAGTAGTCAGTAAATCCTCTACCAAAAGATGGATATGTTAAAAAAACAATATAATTATCTAGTAGAACCACTAACTGTATATATTTTTGGTGGTACAGACTGTTATGTACTGAACATTGATACTCAAAATATGATGGTGATGGCTGATGAGTTTATTAGAAAGTATTCACCTAAGTGAAATATTAGGGAGGAGCTTTCATAATATAATTAATGTACCCAGGAAAAAAGTTAACTGAGGGCTAAGTATGTAGCCAATGGTAAATAGTATTTGTTGCTCTTCAGAGTGGTAGAGTTCAATTCCAAGTATCTACATCTGTCAGTTCAATACTGCTGGTAACTCCAGCTCCAGGAGCATGTGATATCTCTGATCTCAACAGCCTTAACACTTGCTCTCGTGTGTGTGTGTGTGTGTGTGTGTGTGTGTGTGTGCGTGTGCGTGTGCGTGTGCGTGTGTGTGTGTGTGTGTGTGTGTGTGTGTGCGTGCGTGTGTGTGTGTGAATTTTTTAAAAGTTTTTCAAGGCAGGTTTTCTCTGTAGCTTTGGAGCCTGTCCTGGAACTAGCTCTTTTATACCAGGCTGGCCTCGAACTCACAGAGGTCCACCTGCTTTTGCCTCCCAAGTGCTGGGATTGAAGGCCTGTGCCACCACTGCCCAGCAAGAAAATAAATTTTTATTGAAAAAATTACCAGAAGCTGGCCTTTTTCCTTTGTCTATCACATGAGGACATAAGGAGACAGTGTACATCTGAGAGCCAGAAGGAGAGCCCTTTGTAGAAAGTGGGATCATAATTTTATCTTGGTACTCCTAGTTTTCAGAGATGTGGGGGAAAATTGTTTATGATTTTTAAAAGGCTTTTGGAACTGACTAAAGCAAACTCTTTCCTCCCCTCTCCCTGCTGGTTGGTACAAACCAAATGGGCCAAGCTGAGAAAAAAGACTCTAAGGAAACATTTCTTTGCTGTTCCTGCCTTCATTACTGATGAGCTGGAAGGGGTCCCCTCCTTGATTCAAATGTTGCCATGGTCATAGAAATGGTCTAGGCCATTAAGAAGTAGTTAGACCATGCAAAGGATTAAAGATTTTAAAGAAGATGACCACTCAGAGTTTAGTTGGTTCTATCTTCAATTTTCCACAATAGGAAGACATCAAAGTCATTCTTTTGGGAATATCCAGAAGCCAAAGTCACCTTGGAAAAAGAGAGCATCCTTCACCAGACAGCACAATTACTAGACAACCTTGAATTCCCCAACATTGAAATTTGTCAGAAAATTCTTTTCTGTTCTTCAAAATTTTATGGTGGAAATACAGACTCAGGTAATGTCTCATTTCTCTCCTTCGCCTTTGATCTCATGTTCTCTCCCTTATCTTATTTTCACCTGGAGGGATCACATTGATGATAGTCCAAATGGCAAGCTGTTAAAGAGCCTTGAGATATTTGTTGCCTCCAGGAGGTCATACAGAGTTCTGTGCTGAACTTCTCAGAAATGTTTTTGTTGTTGTTGTTGTTGTTGTTGCTGTTGTTGTTCTATTTCTCTTACTCTGTCTGACAAAATCCACAACCAAATGTAGACCTCCAAAGCAAAGTATTTTCTAGACTATGTAAGATGAAAGTATTCATTTATACTATCTCTTTTGCCAGGCAGCAGAAGTTTTTATTTTCAGAGGGCCAGTATCTCTGTCTTAAGGACCTGGTGAAGACCAGCTATTCTATTCAGCTTTCAACTTGAAAGCTTTCAGTTGATTAAAGAAGAGTTGGAAAAGATGCAAATCAAGAAGGGGCTATTTATACTAATATGTTATTATTTAACCACAAAAATAACAAAATAATGGCATTTCAATAAAATAATGTAATTATACATCATCTTGTCAAGTAAAATAAGGTAGATTCAGGAAGATAATTTTCCCATGTTTTTCCTCATATGCAGAACATGAAAGAAGAAGATGGGGAGAGACGAGATTCAGAATGGAGCAGAGCAAGAAGGATGACAATGGTAACATGATCCAATATGCTGTGTACTTGTACAATATTATCACAATGAGACATTACTCTCTGTAATTAAAATGCACTAAAAATGAAATTTCCTATTTTCTACTTAGAAAAGAATCATAAAATTAGGTAAGACTCCACAGACACTGATTGCCTAAGCTTCAGTAGAAATTATAGAGTACATGGATAAAGAATTGAGAGTACTTTTTTCAGTTATAAGTGTATTAAAACTACTCAGTTTTGTATTAGAACACAGAAAATCCTGTATAGTCAAATTCTAAATACACATGTCTAGATACTGAAACAAAGTTCTCAAACCAAAAGCAATTGTAAGAGACATAAACCATGGCTGCACTCTACAGTTACAAAAGTATAAGTGAGTCAAGGAGTTCTTTGAATTCTATTTGCCTTTTCTGTCACATCTTTCTTCCTCTCATGGACTATGTTGCCCTAATGGTCTACAGCATCTTATTCTATATACTAAAAAGAATTGGTGGCTCAGTTTAGGAGTATACCCTCACTTCTCAGACTACCTTAGATCTCAATATACCCTGCATTTCTCTTGTCTGAATTCATTGGCATCATATGAAATATATATATTATGTTCCTTCAGAAATTTTGCAGTTGCACATAGTATGTACTCACTGTATCTTCATTATTATGTACATAGTGAATAAAGTTATATATATTTAATATATAATTGATATATATATATATGAAATATCATGTTTGCAACCTTTAGGGGGAAGAGAGAAAAACCTATTACAAAACAGTCAATAAGGTACATAGTCAATAAAGTTTTATATATCTTTAATATATGATTGGAAGACATCAATCTTATGTATATATAAAATCATGTTTGCCACCTATAAGGGGAAGAGAGATAAACCTATTGCAAAACTCATTATATGGGGACTAGATGATGACTCAGTGACTAAGACAATTTGTTTCTTTTCCAGAGGACATAAGTTTAGTTTCCAGGTCCCACGTTCAGCAGCTTATAGCAAAACATAACTCCAACTCCATGGTATACAATGTCATTTTGTAGTCTTTGGAAGTATCCACAAAAATTGGGGTGTACATGTGTGTACATATACACACACACTCATAAAATAGATAGAGACAGAGACAGAGAGACAGAGAGTAAGGGAGGGAAATAAAAATGCTTAAAGAACTCATATTCTGCTGTGTGCAAATTCTTTTAACACTGACTGATAGTTTTCAGTGTTCTGCATTGTGCAATCACAGAGTTCAGTGCAGGGATTGGTTGTGACAGCTGGAGTAGTGTGGGTTAGTTTCCTCAAAGAAGCAGCTTGTCTTTGGAGGGCTTGAACATGAATAGACCTCTATTTGTGCAAAAGAAATTGAAGAAAAGTATAGCTCTTACACGAGTCCTCTAGTTTTATTTACTACATTCCATGGTAATTATTCAGAAAACCTGTTCATTCTTATGCACTAGACTCTGGTGATCTGTGTTTTAACTGCACTGCCTGGATTCACAAACACATTTCCAAAGCAGTTTCACAGAATCACTTACTAGGAGCTGGAAAGAAGAGATATTTCGTCATGGAATAGACTTGCTTTTTCCTGACAGATAACATTTAGTATTTTCTCAAATTTCTGTGACAAGTTTCTGTGTTTTCTTTTGAGAAAGGGCTACTCATATTTTCATACTTTTTTAACACTCTGTTTTCTGTGTTTCATTTTGGAATTGAATTGTTTGATTTCCTTCTGAATCTGGTTACTAAGCAATTGTCAGGCATATAGTTTACATGTATCATTTCTTTTCTGTAAGTTCTGGCTTCATTCTCTTGTTTCCTAGGCTGGGTAAAAGCTTTTCCTTTTGATGTCATTTCATTTTCCTGTGTTTTTCATGATTGTGCTTCTGGGGTCCTTGTGCAAGTCAGGCAGTGCTGGCACACGCCTTTAACCCCAACACTCAGGAGGCAGAGGCAGGGGAATCTCTTTATGTGTGAGGCTCTAGCTCCAGGACAGGCATCAAAGCTACACAGAGAAACCCTGTCACAAAAACAACAAAAAAGTTGTTTGTGCAGATCAATATCATGTAGTATTTCCCCTGTTTTATTGCAGCACTTTCATAATTTCTTTCCTTTGAGTCTTGAATCCACTTTTAGTTGATTTCTTATGGGTGCTGACAAATGTGACCAAACTTTCAGATTTCTGCATGTGAATATCCAATTTATTGAGACCCTTTCAACAAATATTGATGAGATGGTGAAGAAACGGAAGCTGCTATATCTTACTGATGTAAATTAGTAGAACCATTACGGAAAGGAGTATGGAAAAATGGAAACTGAAAGTGGAACTACCGTATACATCAGTGATCATACTACTGGGTATATATCCAAATGAGATGTAATCAGTATATCAAAGAGACAGCTCCACTCTCATGTTACTGCAGCACTACTCACACTAGCCAAAATAAATGCTCTTTAAGAGATGAGTAGTTAGCGTACATTATATATAAATAATGGCTATCACATATATGAAAAAGTAAAATCTTTTTTCAACAATACAGTTGGCCCTGGAGATATGCCAAACACAGAACAACATGCCCTACATGATCTCACACATAGGCATAATATAAAATCTTGATATTCTCAAATTATGTTACAATAGTGGTGATCAGAGGATAACAATTTTTTGAAGTGAAAGAAGCAGCTGATTGATGGTTATAACGTTTCACATAGATAGGAAGGATAATGTACCACTAGATGAATATTCCAGTTACTCCCATTATTACACCATGTATATATCAATAAAAACATCACTATCTACTCTGAACAAACTCTATTATTATATCATTCAAAAATAAGTAGATAAAAACATTAAATATGTAATAAGTATAGAAAAATAGAACTTGAAGAAAAGATGTAATTATTTTTTATTTTATGTGTATTGATGTTTTGCCTGCATGTATGTATATGCACAATATGTGAACAGAGATCAAAAGAAGGCTTGGAATCTCCTGAAACTAGAGTTACAAGTAGTTGTACACCACCAAGTGGATGCTGATAATCAAACTTGGGTCCTCTGCAGGAGCAGCCAGCATTTTAACCACAGAGCCAACACTCCAGGACCACATGAGAGACTACTCTTTATTATTGCTTAGGAAATAGGCTGCTGTATTGCATCTCTAAAGTGGTAAAAACCAAGTGGAACATTGTTTCTTTTAATTACAGAAAATTAATAATACTAAGTTTAGCAAGTTAAAAATATTCATGGATGAGAATGTTCCTAAGCTGGTATATACATCTAAAACATAGTAAATTTTAGAAGAAACTAATGTAAATTAAGCACATATATGAAATCTGTACCTGGAGACTCTGAGAAAATGGACTGTATTTACAAAGCTGTGGTTGTGGTGTTTTTATTATTGGTCATTAATGTTGGTGTCATGGCCTCCTCACATGAATTTGTCACCCACCTCCAGCTTCTGACCTGTTATCTATTAAATTTCTTGAAGAATTTCAAAGTTTTAATTCATCCATTACATTCTTTTATATTTAATTAACTTTTCTTTCTATCCAGAGTGCTCCATAAAGTAATATTTTACTTTCCTCTCTGATACTCCATAAAGGAGAAAGAGAGAGGGCTGGTAGTGGGCAGGTGCCACAGTTCATGTGTGTCAGTCAAAAGAAAACTATAGGATTTATTTCTCTCCTTCCACTTCTGAGTCATTGTGGTGGTATGAATGAAAATGTCCTCCATAGCCTGTTGCATTTGAACACTAATTCATTAGCTAGTTCCATTGTTTGAGGATGTGTAAAGGGCGTAGCCTTCTTGATGGTTGAAGTACATCACTGGCAGCAGGTTTTGAGGTTGCAAAGACTAGCAGCATTACCAGCTCCTTCTCTGTGCTCCCTGATTGAATTTTGAGATGCAAACACTCATCTTCTGCTCTGGCCATCATACCAAGCCACTTCCCTGTCATGATGAACTCTTATCCCTCTGGAATCAAAAGCTCAAATAAAAACTCCCCTCTGTAAGTTGTCTTAACCATGTTTTTTTATCACAGCAATAGAGAAATGACTAATATCATCCTGGAGACAGAATTTGAGTTGTCAGTCTTGGCAAAAGGCACCTGCATCTGCTGAGCAACATCACTGGCTAAATGCATATGTTTCTAATTTAAAATGGCTTGAAACAGAAAGAAATAATGAATACATTATAGTGAATAATTAATTTAAAAAGATTTTTTTATAATTATCTTATTCAATTCTCCACAAAACATTTTCTCTCCAAGCCCATTAGGTACATATTTTTACCACTAAAATTTTTTAATAATGTATTTAGGTGGTCTTGGCATGAAAAAATAGTCGCATTAAAATAATTCTTGTTTATTTTTCTTGGTGTCTTCTCCAAAGATTCACTACAGAAACTAAATTTGGCAAGGTATTGTTACTTTTTCCCACTAAAAATCTGCTTTTGAAGTAGTACTTAAAAATAATTGTCTTAAAAAGTACATTTGGCTCCAGATCTTCTTCAATATATCTTCCAGAATAAACCTATCTAGTTTAGCCATGGAGACCTGAACTAGGTGATGCTTCATTCAAATCTACAAAGAAAGATGAAAGATATTAGGCTCTGAAGGTAGCAATTCTGACCCTGAAAAAATTGGATATTTACCTACATCTTTTCCTTATATTTTCACTTTGTTTTGTTGAGCAGAATTTTAAATTGTGTCTAGAACAAGGAAAACACAGGAGGCCCAGTGACATGGTTAGTGTGTAAGAACACTTGCTTTGCAAGTCAAATTATCCAATAATTCCTCACAAAAATTTGAGTGCCTGAGTATTGATCTGTAATCCCAGAACTCCCGTGGTGAGATGAGAGACAGAGAAAGGACTATGAAGTAACACAGCAGAAACAAGACAAGCCCCACCTCAAGAAGCTGGAAGGAAGCGTCTCTGACCTCACATATACACTGTGGCCATCTCACTCAAGCACACGCACACTTAATCTAAATAATGTTAGCGAAGAAAATACAGGAGAGGATTCATACCTGTATAAATTCTCACTCCTATCTTTATATGGTGAAAAAGTATGCAAAATATTTAAAATATAACACACATTATTTTGTTCTTAAAAATAATTGTGCAGTTCAAATTGGCTTTAAGGTTCCTAGTTTTCTTAATAAGATAGTCTTTTTTAAGGTACAGCTCTATAGCAAGCCATGTGAATAAATTGATGCTTGTCTGACCATAGTCCGGTAATTTTTATTTCCAACCAGTTTTTTACTTTTTTTGTCAAGATCTATTTTAAAGGCAAATGGCATTAACAACGTGGTGTAATTTGTGGGGGAATAACGCTTACTGAAAATTAGTTCATGTTGTTTGCAAAGTGCAAGTGACCTAATTTCATGTTCCATAGCCAGTGACTCACTATTTGTGGACACAGTCCTTAACCTCTGTCATTTATACTTTGTCAACTGGAAATGGGAATAATTATATATTGCACGCTGGCAGGTGGCTGAACCTTCGGAAGCTTGATTTGGCTCAGAGCTGTGATTCCATTGTGCCCTCATGGCTAAGAATTTTATCGACGCCTGCTCATTGTTTCCTTTAGTTCTCATATTCTTGACTCCCCATTTGTCTTTGCTTAGGAAAATGTGCAAAAATATCAATTTTTAGTACTGTTTAACATAATTCTTTCTGACCACAGAAACAGCTCCTCAGCATGTAAAGGAGCTACAGATGAATCTGAGAATCTGAGTTTGGTCCCTGGGACGCACAGGCTCAAGAAGGAAACTGATGATGCAAATTGTCTTCTGACTCCAGATGCACGCTAACCCAAGGCATAATAAATAAAATTCAGTAACATTAAAGAATAGTACTCCTTCTCACTCTAAACTCTCTCTTGGCAAAGAGACATGGTTACAGACCAAAAGCAGTCACTTTGGAAAGTATCAGAAGCAATTGTTTTACTTTATGATTTACCTCCTTCTTCTAGCAGGGAAGCTGACTTCTTCAGTCATTTTAGTTTTTTTGGCTTGAGAGATGCTATCAAATCAAAATAAACATTTTATAAAACATTGAATTTGTAGGAAGAAACAAAACTAATAATAATAATTAGATCAACAAAATTTTTTCCTGCTTGATGTGACTTTTTCCAGTGCTGTGGGTTTTCAGAAGTCCACATGATGGCAGATGCAAGAAAGCCTGCCTTGATCTTAGATTTTGTCAGAAACCCAACACTGAAATTTTAGTCAAAAATGCAAGTTTTGTCAGTTTATGTACCATATGAATTTTCATTTAATGATTTATTTTAAGATATTTGGATATTTTGCACTGTTTCTGGTAAACTGGTGCAGCCTAATTAGAATATCAGTCATAAATAAATGCTATTATCAGGAATGCATTTTTTTCTTTTTAATTATTTGTTTGATTGGTTTTTTTTTCAAGACAGGGTTTTTCTGTAGCTTTGGAGCCTGTCCTGGAACTAGCTCTTGTAGATCTGGTTGGCCTCAAACTCACAGATATCCACCTGCCTCTGCTTCCCAAGTGCTAAGATTAAAGGCATGTACCACCACCGCCCTGTTTTATTTTTTTTAACCTCATGCATGAACACTGCATTTACAACACTAGGTCCCAGATTCATCTTGTATCCTACCTTTCCTTCCCAAATTAATGAACCCACACCTCTCCCTACATATTTGCTGCGGATTCCACTTAGTGTTTTTCTTATGTACTTGTACCTAGGACCAACTCCTTGAGAATGGACAATTAGCGTGAGAGCCATCTCTGGAAAAAAAAATGATGCTCCTCTTAGCTGTCACTAACCACCCATATCTCTTCATATAAGGTGGGGTTCATATTAATTTTTAACTGGTGTTTTCTTTATGCCAGTTTGTTAAGGCAACCACATTGTTGAGGTTCAAGAATACGTTTTCTTTATCTTACCTAAGAGGCACTATCTAGTGATAAGTGTTTTGGGCCTCTAACTCTTATGATCTTTCTGCAATGCAAGAAATTTGCAGGTAAATAAATGAAATTAGAAAATACTGTATGTGCCAAGTAAGGGAACTCAGATCCAGTAAGAAAAATGCCACATGCTCTCTCTTAATTACAGCTCCTAACTCCAAACCTTTAGATTTGAATATATAACCTGAACTAACAGAAGAAGACAGCAAAGTTCAAAAGGAATGCTGGGGAAAGGAAGAGAGGCAAAACTTGACTCTAGAGAGGGATAGTGAGAGACAGGTGTTCTGAACAGAGTAATGGAGGATATGGGGCACTTTAACTTGGGAGGGAACAGAAATGTCCCCTTACAATGTTTCAGTTATAAGGAAACACATTAGACTTTCTGGAATCTGCTTACCATAACAAAGTCTAAAGGCCTGAATGTGACTTCTGCAGTCTCACATCCCAGCAGGCCCAGCCTGCTCCACACTGAAGTTACCGTAATTACCAGCATCCTTGCTGCAGATTAGGAGCTGCCATATTTTTGTCCTTTGCACAGTCTCTTCCTCTGCTAAGAAAACTGTTCCCTGGTTCCCTGACTGTCTAACATCTACGACCCATTAAAGTCTCAGTTCAACTATCACCTTTACAACCTTCCACAGCAACCTATGACCAGATTGGGGGTTGCTCTATTGTGCTTGGAAAGTGCTCAGGACATACTCCTATGATTGCCATGGTAATTATCAGTGTTATCAGTCTCTTGAGAACAGGGTCTTGATTTATTCTTAAAGCAATTTATGAGCAGTTCTTCAGACTGGTTGTTCAAAAAGACTGTGCAAGTTATACATGTGGCAATGTAGAGATGCTCATTCTTGAAAATCTCTCTATTCTATGTGAAAATCTGCCTGGTCTAGTGTGTCCAAGGATAGGATGAAGGAATTGTTTACACGTATCAAATATTGGTGTGGTTATTTTACTGTATTTGCAACACATGCATTCACTTTAAGAGGCACTATGGAGGTGTGCTCTGATTCTCAGAGTGTATAGTTAACAGGCATCATGAAGGTGTTCTCTGGCTGTCAGTATGGGTGGTTAACAGGCATGATAAAGGTGTGCTCTTGCCATCAGTGTGGGTGGTTAACAGGTACCATGGAGGTGTGTTCTGGCTGTTGGTGAGGGTGGACTTAGTCTTTTTCAACTTCTGCTGATATTTGCTATTTCTTCCTCTTACATGGGATTCTTACATAAATTTAGGCATAAACAGCAAGACTGAGAGTAGTCTTGATTTAAAACCAAATTGATGTAAATTGCTATGCTAAACCATAATTAAATCCCTGTGACAAAATGTAGGCTCTATCAGAATTTATCAACTGTGTGTCCCACTGTTTCGTTTGAAGTAAAATCTTAATGAATGTGTTTTTAGTCCCAGAAACACTGTTTCCTTTCATTAGACTTACAATAATAAATCTATATAAGAATATTTTAAATTTAGTTTAATATGTTCAGCAAACCAGTTGTCAATGGTTGTTTAGGCTTAAAGATCAAATCCTCATTTATACTCTTTGTTTGTGACTAATGTTTATTATTTAGCATGAGAAAATTTATTGCACTCTGATTTACCCTGATTTTTGAAGGCTTTGAATAAGTTTTCTGCTATTTTAGCATGGAAATCGTTTTCTTTCTAAACTAAATTGAGCCTCAGATACTTCTTCCCTGGTTGTTCATTCTGACTTGACTTAGAGAAATTAGCTTCACAACTTTAATTTTTTTCTGTCTTGCCCCATGTGCCTCAACTATTGTTTCTCCCATTTTTTTCTTTTGGTAATGGCTTTTTCTATCTTCTTCTGAAGGAAAGAACTTTATTCATACTCTCAATATCAACTATCTCTATTTTATGTTCTCCATGTCAGTCACCTCTCAACATAAACCTGTGTTATAAGGGGCTGTTTCAGAAACCTTGCAGACAAACAGATCTCTTTTGTTTGTAGTGAAACTAAATACTCTGCTCTTATATAAGTGAAACAAGAAGTGACTGATTCTTAAATGAAACAAATTTAACCATTTCTTGTTTACATAAATACAGAAGAGTTGAGTGATGATTGATGGGACAGAATGAAGAGAATGCTGACCTGCCTTTCCCAAGGTCAGCTTTCACTCCTGTTATCCGAGATTCACAAATAAAACATGTCTTCCAAATCAATTTGCCTAATGTCCCCTAATATTCAAATTTGTCTATTAAGTATGCATTATTTCAAGAAAAATGGGTAAGGGAAAAAGATGGTTCTTACATTTTCAGAATAGAAATTGACTGCAGAAAATCTTAAAAACATACTTTGTTGTATTCTTATGCACAAATTGCATCTACCCTTCAGCTCAGAAATAAACTAATTGCCTGTAGGACATATTTTACTTGTCCTGATATAAACATTTTGTTTGTACCTTGTACCTCTGTGGCCTGTCCCTTTAGGGCCACGTATTCTTCAAGTTTCATTGTCTGACTTTCTTTAGATGATGGGAAATTGGGAAATAGACTAAACCAGAGGTTCACTGTGATTGGTTCTTCTATCTTCACCATCTCCAACATGAGCATAGGAAGTAGGCTATTATTTCATAGTTCTCCAATCTCAGGCATTGAGAATATTCTTTCTAAAATTAGTCATTTACTAGAATAGTTTTAATTCTATCATTTAAAAGATTTTATGTATGCATGAATGCTAATTTCACAACTTCAATGTAATTTTGACATATAATTCATCTAGTCTCTTTATGCTGTGACTCAAATGAGCATTTGATTGTAACTGCACTTCCCTTTTGGATATTGGGTCTAAATACAAGTAACTGGCATTTTTTAAGAACCATTTATTTTACAGTTAAAAAATTGGAAATATCTTGTCAAACTCTCTATCTCCTTAGCAAAGCTGAGTTTAACAAATTAAGTTCTCCCCCACTCTCATATTCAAGACTATATAAATACGTGTGTGTGTGTGTGTGTGTGTGTGTGGTGTGATATGTGGTGTGTATACATATATATATATATATGTGTGTGTGTGAACCCTCAGCATAGGCTTATGAAGACACTGTCTGTCTCCTGAAATTATATTTTTATTTCTGTTTTTTGTTATAAAGTTTAACACCTGACTCCTCCTCATGAAGTGATAGTAAACACTGACTGTTTCATTTGCAGAGAATCCTTCCCTTCTGCAAACAATGGCACCTGTCCCTTATTTTTCTCTTTTCATTATCTATCTTCATCATCTTACACTGTCAATATTCATTTGATTCTCTTGTCTGACAACCCGTGTGAGTCTGGGATGCTCCCCTTGTAAAATTAGCAAGGTACCAACCATTCCCTTTGAGCTTGTTACCCTTTGACCTGTGAATTCCCTTTCCTTTTTCTCCAAGGTCGAAAGCATTTTCATTTTATTCACAGTACAATCTTATTTTCTGTTGTGTCTATATGTTCATTCTAAAGGCAGAAAAAGAATAAACTACATGCATTGTTATGACTATGCATGTGATTCACTATGCAGACAATTAATACATGATTATAATAATACTTTTCCAGGCACCCATTGCTATTTCTGGGGTTTTGAATTGGCATTTGCATCATTTGTCTAATGTTTCACAGCATGAATGGTTGATATGTTGAAAGGGATTGACACAAATCAGTTCAAAGTTAATGCCTAATTTTGGTAATAAGATTGTAAAGACCAGCAATGTTCAAAGATTTATTTTCCCAAATGAATCTTAAATGCACATATGCATTATTCAAATTATATTTCTAATATTAAGATGTAATTTTACTTCATACAAACAGGCAAGTCATGAATACAGGAAAATAAGCCATTTTTAACTCAAATGTGTTTCGTGTCTGTTAATTTTTAAGTGTTATTTATGCATTCATAATCCTTGGTGTACTGACAATACATATTCTAGTTGAGCTTTGTATATGCTGTTAAAATGTGGTATAATAAGGAATTTTGAACCATCTTTATACCAATAATCCCATTCACATTGGCCAATCCTATCAAAGGGTTTAAATGAAACTACTCTGATTATCTTATTCTACCTGGTCCATGAAGAAGAAACACAACTGAGGTGAAGTGAACACTTTCCTTTTATTGCCACTTCCCCCAGGGATTTTATTTCTAAGAGCATTTTGCCTTTCTCCTAGACTGATTTCCTTCATTTGCACTATCCTCTGTCCTCACCTTCCTGCTCAGGAGTCTTCTATCACATAATCGAATAACTCAGTAGGAATGCATCATACTCAGATTCTTGGCTCTTCTAAATTTGCATAGATGTCACACTTGATCGACTTTCTGGCCTGATTCCAGAATTCAAAGTCAAAAATTATTTTTCTTCATAATTTTAGGTACTGTGGAATTCATTTTCCAGCAAATAGGGCAGGTAAGGAAAAATAAGGTGCATCTTTGAGCAAAAAAAAAATCTATAGCAAAATGTTTATGAATATGCCGTACCATGAGCTTCAGTGCAAAGGGCAAGACCCACATTCACCATTCCACTCTGTTGCCTTTCTTGTATCCTGCAGCAATGGCTGTCATCCCCTGTTCAATATCATCTTTTGGATAGTAACTTTATAAACAGCTTGCTTTGTTTCAAGACTCTTATCTCTTTCAGTCACTAATTGGCTATTTCACCAGGATCCTTGGCATACAGAGGGTATACCATTGTGGAGAAAGTCTACTCTAGAAGATGAGCAGACAATAAAACAATTTGGTAACCACCATGTATGCATACACAGCAACAAACACACATGTACTCCTCCTTTACCATATTTTTTTTAATTTTCAAATGCATCCTGAAATGAGCTCATTCTTACCATGTATTTGAACCTCTTACTTCAAAAAAAGAAAGAAAGAAAGGAAGGAAGGAAGAGAGAAAGAAAGAAAAGACTGAAATTAAGAGCTTAAGTTGCTATGTGGTCATACAGAGAGAATGCTGCTGAGATAGAAATTACTCCACAATGTCCTTATCTCTAGCACCACATCACATTAAATTATCTTCCCCTCAATATATAAAACTAACTTAAGATCTCTCCCAGATATCAAACTTTCAATGATAGTGGATGCCTCTTCTATCATATGCTTGAAATTGGTCATTTTTGCTCAACCCAGAGAAATTATATCGGAGTTTTTTTTTTCTTTTTCATCTCTGTAAGGATAGTTACTGAAGATCTCTTCCTGGTGGGCAGTAGTTTGTCAGATTTTATTCTAGCCAAATTAAGATACTCATGTATTCAAATGTACATTTTAATGTTGATTTCTTAATGAGAGTAGAGGATTTTATAGATTTTCCATTTAAACATCAACCACCAAAGATTTTAACCATATAAGACTAATTAGCATGTGTTGAAATAATCCTGAAAACACATTGATTTGGATATGCAGATTACAAGACAGTATAACAGAATTCACTGAGATTAGATTCTGGTCTAGAATTGTCTTGTGTTCCATAATACAAAACTAATTGGGGAAAGTCAGGCACTGATGACTACACATGAGTGTTGACAGAGATTTCTGTCCCAACTGGTCTCACAGCCGTTAAGCCCCAAAGAAACATGCAGAGGTCTACATTAATCATAAACTGGTTGGCCTAGTAGCTCAGGCTTCTTATTAACTCTTATAACTTGTATTAGCCCATAATTCTTGTCTGTGTCAGCCACATGGTTTGGTACTTTTTTCAGCAAAGCAGTCACATCTGGCTTATTCTGTGTCTGGGTGACGACTGCAGACTAAGCTTTCCTCTTCCCAAAATGCTCCTGTTCTCTAGCCCCGCCTATACTTCCTGCCCGGTTACCCCACCTATACTTCCTGCCTGGCTACCGGCCAATCAGATTTTAATAAACAAGTACAAGAAACAAATCTTTACAGAGTAAATCCATTGCCCTACAGAGCATGAGGACATCTAGAAAGATACAGAAACAAACAATTTGAGAATAAATCTAGGATGGCATTCTGCTCCTATTATATTTTAAACTAGTGTTAGGTTTTGTGAAGGAATATAACTATCAGTTACACCAGGAAGGATTTGTACTGTGCATGACTATAAGGCTGTGGGCATCTCTACCTGGTATGTGGCACTCACAAATTGACCAGGGTGAATGCGGGAATGAGTGCATTTTAAAATTTCAGGGGAAAGATTGGATAGTGCATGGTGTCAGACAAGTTACAAATTCTGCCTACAGTAAACAGTAATTCTCATTGTCTCTAATGAACTCCACAATTAACATTGGAACTTTGACATATAGATTTCATTACTGATTAAGTTTTTTAATCAATCTTTGGGAAGAAATGCCTGTACTACAAGTCTCAGTAAGAGGATGCAATGAAAGGTTTATGCTGTCTAAAAGGATGGTATGAAATGAATGCCCTTGGAAAATTTAGATAATACACTCTTGTGTCACAAACTGAATGTAGAGCTGGTGAGGTAGTCCACTGAATAACGAGTCTTACACAAGTTTGAGTTTGATCCAGGTCTACACATTCACTGTAGTATATGTGCATGTACACACTAATAAATAAATAAATAAATAAATAAATAAATAAATAAATAAATAAATAAATGGGAGAAACTCATTACAACTACATATAATCTCAAATCAATCCTGATAAGTGTTGTTGGGAGCTATTCATTCATTCCTGGCTGCTAAGCCTCAAAGTAATCACACAGAAACTACATTATTTGCAATACTGTTTGAACAATAGCTTAAGCATACTTCCTAGCTATCTCATATCTTAATCTAACCCATCTCCATTAATCTGTGCATCATCGTGAGGTCATGTCCTACCGGCAAAGTTTCAGCAGGCCCTGGCAGAGGTCTCTGTCTCCTGCAGCAGGTACATGGCTTTTCTCTAACTCCACCTACTCCCTCTCTATATATATCTTCCAGTCTGGCTATATTCTGTTAAGCCATTGGCTGAAAGCAGCTTCTTTAATAACCAATGGCAATAAAACATATTCACAGCATATATTACCTCTCACATCAGATAAGTAAGACATATGCATGTTAAGTTTTAGTTATTTTAACTCTGCATTACTTTATTCAATCAGCAACAGTATTATTTGGCATTCAGTATATTTCCCAAAAGTCCCTGATATGTTATGAAACAGCTTTCTTGTTTTCTCCAAATAGCAGAGAAGTAGAAGACGACTCAAATTAATGTGATGACATCTCTCGATAAAATTATGGTTGGTTACTCTGTACCTCTAGATTAGTAAGTGTGGTGGTTTAAATGAGAATGGCCCCCATAGGCCTTATATATTCAAATGCTTCATCCCCAGTTAGTAGACTGTTTGAAAAAGCTTAGTAGGTGTGGCCTTCTTGTAGGAGGAGTGGCACTATGGGTGAGATATGCAGTTTTAATAGTTCACACCAGCTCCCCTTTGTCTCCTACTTCCTGTGGGTCAGGATGTGAAGCTCTCAGACACTGATCCTGAGCCATGCTTGTCTATTTCCCAGCATGACAATCGTGGACTAACCCTCTAAAACTGTAAGAAAGTCCTCAATTAAATGTATTATTTTATGAATTGCCTTGGCCATTGTGTCTTTGATAGGAATAGAAGAGTGACTAAGACAAGAAGCATCAGCATGCCTTAGCTCTCTCCAAGCAGGTAGATTGGTTGTCTACTGCTGCATTAAAAAAAAAAAAGAATAAACAAACACAAAACGCAGCTGTTTAAAATAATTCCTATCATTATTTCAGTTTCAACAGATCTAGAAGCTAATGATCATGGCTTCTCTGATGCCTCAGTGTCAAGTTCTTCCACAGTTCTGCCTTAGAGGTTTAACCAGAGCAGGATCTGCTTCCAAAGTTATTATGTACTAACAGTTATTAGAGAATTCACTTTCTCATAGGCCGATGAGCTAAAGACTTCCATCTCTGTTACTCCAATTATCCCAGTTTTCTTTCCTGTTGGTATTAAAAAGGGAGGAAGTGATTCCTATACTTAGTGGTTCCAGGTAGCAGTCTATCATTGGGGAAGCCAAGGCAGAAGGAATGTGAAGTTTCTAATCATAGTAAATCCAAGGCAAAAAGGAGAGGCAAAATGAATGCATGCATGCTAGTGTCAGCTGGCTCTTCTTTTTTAAACAGCCCAGTATTCAAACCCAGGGAATGCTGACACCCACTTTTCGGCTTTATTAGTAAAAAAGCTAATTCTTTGGAGACATGCCCACAGGTTTAACTAATCTAAACAACCCATCACAGATAATTCTCTGATAATTATGAATTTTTTCACTGACAAAATTTGCTACCAAATTAATATGGCAGTGACTTCACCAAAACCAGAAAGAAATCTCTAATCATGAGGGTGATTCCTTATTATTGTTGTCTTACTAATCTTCAGAAAAGAACTGAATTGTATAGGGACATGCAATCCCGGGAGCTGAGGACCAGGGACTGTCATTTTAAGGACTATCCTTATGTAAAACCTTATAGAGTACATAATAATTATTGCCTACTCTTATCTCTCCAAACAAAATATTTTGTTCACATAGTACATCCCTGATAAAACAAACCTATTTAAATATCCTATTTTGTTTCACATTGAAACATGGATGGATATAATTTTTTTCAAATATGAAGAATATTGAGTATCGGAAATTAATTTTTAATGTTATTATTATTGCTGTTGAGTAGTGGTAGCAGTAATATTAGTAGTTTCCACATGTAAGAAGGTGCCATAGCACAAGTGTAAAAGTCAGAGGACATCTTTCTGGGGTTGTTTCTCTAACACTACCTTTACCTTAACTGTAGAGTTTGAACTCTGGTTCTCAGGCTTTTACTGAGTACCTTTACTGACTGACACTGAGATATCTTGCTGACTATAAATTAATTTTGTATGTGGCTATTTGTTATTAAGTTCCAAAGAAAATATCCTAAAGGACAGAAAACACATAGAAGAATGTTCCATGAAACATCTTTGTTGTTGGAATTATTTACGTCAATAGCTTTGTGGTACAAGCCTTAGGGCGTGCTACATGAGGATTGATAAGTTGGAGAGGAAAGCACCCTCACACTCACTCTCTTGCTCTGGCTGGTGCTTGGCATGGTCGGTGACCCAAGCAACAGAGAGGCAGTGTGAGATCAGAAGCGGCTTCAGCCTAACTCTGTATCTGTGTGTTTGTCCTCTTCATTGCACCCCTTCATAAATAGGTTTATATATTTTGTGAGTTCACACATTACAACATTGTTGTTTTATACAGGGATAAGCTTGTGGACATAGTTCATACATAAGCTACATTACAGCACTGTATAATATTTTATTTAAATACGAACAGATATTTGTAACACAAGTAGGAAGCTTATTAGTCTTAGTAGAAGTTCCAGAATTCAGGTTTTCATTCCCATGTAGTAGAGCTTAGGATGGAAAGTCATTAGTAGCTGAGTGGTGGGAGGGGGCACAATAGAGCTTGATGACAGTTTGAGTGTGCTCACAAAGGATTAATCATAAGATCTGGGCTTGATGTGCTTGTGTTTGGAGGTGATATGGAACTTTATGAGGGGAATCCTTTAGATGGTAATCAAGTCACCTTGGGTGTTGATCTCAGAAGGACTTAATATTATTCTTGGGATACTTTATAGACCTAAATCCTTCCCAGGTAATTAATTTGGTTGTAATTAAACTCTGGTCATTCATACTCCAAAAGCATAAGCTATTTAAACTTCTTTGCTTTATAAAATATATAGCCTCTTCTATCTCATTCTAGTAATAAAAAGTTGAGTGTTCCAGGGAACAAACAGCAGAGGCATTTCCTCTATTTCTCTGTTCTTTCTCCCTTTACGCTTCCCCAATGGCTTTCTTGGGAAAGTGTGATTTCTTACATGACTATTTAATTCCAAAAGCAAATAATCCCAAATAAGATAAATCAGACACTAAATGGATTTTTCTTCCAAACTATCATTTAAAGTCTAGGACATTACTTCCAACTTTGAAGAAGTCACAAAAGCATAGACAGGTTCAAAGCAAAAAGTATGTAAAGTACTCCTTTTGGAAGAATAATAAATAATAAATTTAGGTACTAAAATTGTCACAGCATAATGTATGAAATAAGGCAAAAATACCAGAAAACCCTACTGTGGTCCTCTTTTATTTTTATGCATCCCCTTTCACTCCTTATATTAATTTACACATTATCAAGAAAGTATTTCTCTTTCACATTCATTGGTTTCTCAGTTTTTCTCAACATTTTTCATGGATTAGCTTCACAGTGAATTCAGAAAGTTCAAAGCATGAGAGACACTATTAATTGAAACCACTGTACATTCAAGTAAACACACCTCTTTTATTATACTTTGACTGCTGTCTGTCTCTTCTCCCTAGGCCTCATTATTTCTTTTTACTGTACAGATCTAATGCTTCAACAAACTACTGGGATGTTTAAAACACACAGCAAGTGTCTGTAAACAAGGAGTCAGGGATTCATTCCAGATTTCCAGAGGTACACTATTAGAGAGGAGAAAAGGGAAAGTTGCCTTCTGTGGAATAAGAAAGAACATTGCCTGTGCTGTGAGCACATCTCATTTTAATCGGCAGTCAAAATAACCTAAACAAGAGCAACAAGAAAAAAGTTCATCATTAAATACATCTTGTTTTATTGCCAAGGTGTGATCATTACTCTTGGTAGTTAACGTGTTTGGACTGAGATCCACTAAGAGACATGCAGCCACATGTGAGGGCATTTCCTTAATGAACAAGATGAGAAGGAGAGACGCTTCTATACCATGGGCTGCACCTTCCAGTGGTGGCACAAATGTAACAATCTGAAGAAAAGCAGAGTTTGTTTTACCTGCCTTTCTTTGTTCTGTGCTGGTAAATGCTTTGTGTTCTGTTGCTGTTCTTATTACCAACCTGTGCTGACGTCGGAATCCAACTTCTTCTGCCTTCCAGCATGGACTGAGAAAAGCATATATATCTCCAGGAATCCCTCAGTCCTTCAATATAAGATTGGGATGTCTGAGACATTCAGTTTCATAGACTGAGCAACTTCTGAATACTTGGTCTCTCTATTGTTTAGACCACCATGATTAGACTATTCAGCCCATATTCTGTAAGTCAAGCTAAAAAAAAGTCCTTTTGCAATATCGTGTGTGTGTGTATATCCTATTAGTTCTGCTCCTCCAGAGAATACTTACTAATACACAAGGATTTGCATTTAAAAAGTTACATGATCTTTTTGAGGTATTAAACATGTTAAATATCCGGAGTTTCAGAGAAAGAATGTCATCCTTAATAGAAACATAGGAATGCTTGGAGGAATCGTATAAGTTTGCCTTGTTTGCAAGTTCCCTTTTCTCTACCTCTACATTTTCCCTGTTTTACATGTTCACTTTTCACTTTAAAGAAAATATGATTTTTCCTCTGTTGATTGCATTTCATCTCCAAAGTAAGAAAATGTATAAAACCCCATTAAAGCCTTCCATCCAGAACTAACTAGAAACATACCTTTAGCTAAAGAAGTTGTGTTTTTATATCTTGCAATGAGGGTATGCACATTTCATGGATAATCCTGGCGCTTTATATTAATGTAGTCAGAAAGAGTAAATATAGAGTGAAGGATGGGTTGATAAGCTTTGAGCAAAGCTTTAGAAATGACACTTAGCTCTACTTAGATGCTGCTATGATTGGAGCAAATGGCATGATCACTTATACTGGTGACTCTTACCTAGAAAGAAAGAAGAGTGAACCACTGCTAAAGTTATAATAGAGAAGCAAAAGCACTCGTTAGTTAGGAAAAGGAATAATTTGGTCATAATTAGAATGGCTGACATCCATTTGGATGTTCACGACCATCAAAATCTCATAAGAATGGGCGCAACAGGTACTTTTCCTTGTTGATGGTAGAAATTCAAATTGGTTACAACCACTTTGAAAGACATTTGGGTAATTTCTTACAAAATCATTCTTATCACATGCCTTTACAGTCCACTGGTAGTTATCAAACGGATTAAAATATAGGTTCATATAAACACACATGAATTTGATACCAGCTTTATTTGTATTTGTTAAAACTTGGGAAACAGCCAAGATGATATGACACAAACAAGCAGAGCAGAAACTTATGAAGGAAAAAAATTAAATTCAGGTCCTTGTGCCTTCATGGCCTATCATGCTTCAATTTTACTCAAATCACCATCTTCTCTAAGAAGGTAACTATCATAATTTAAAAAAATCATTTAATTCAGATGCATTCCTTTCTTTTATCATTTATTGTTTAACTATCTTATAAAGTGACAGCTTCCTTATGAAACTCTTATATTGAGAATTGACTGGTTTACCATTAATTCCTCTACCCATCTCTCCAACTCTCATCTCTACTTACATTCTTTCACCCAATATTCTTCTTCCACTGTCATGATACCTGCATATGTTATCTTCCCTCCTTGTTTCCCTTGAAGCCCATTTTTCCACTTCTCTAATCCCTTTCCTGATGTAGGATATCTTTCTGTATATGTGTTGCTTTTATTGGTTAGTGAATAAAGCTTCTTTTGCCTATGGCAGGGCAGAATATAGACAGGCTGGAAGAGATACATATAGAGAGTAGCAGAGTAAGAGAGATGACATGTACCTGTTGAAAGAGAAAGATGCCTATCAGTAGGGCACAGCCTTATGGTGATACATAGATTGATAGAAATGGGTTAATTTAAGATATAAGAGCTAACTATGAATACACCTAAGTTATTGGCCAAACAGTCCTGCAACTAAATAGTTTCTGTGTGATTATTCAGGACTGGAAGGCTGGGAAAAAAACAAGCAGTCTCCATTTTCAAAACAGTAACCACTGTCCGAGGCATGGATCCAAATAAGACCTAAAAGAGCTTTTTTTTTTTTTAAAACAAAACTAAAAAGAAAAGAGGGCTTCTAGACCCACAAAAATGGGAGCCATCCACAGTTTCTTGGTAGCCACTGTAGTAAGAGGAGAACAGGCTGCATTCCGGGCGCCCAGCTAGCTTAACCCCCAAAATAATTACACAGAAACTGTATTCATTTAAATACTGCCTGGTCCATTATCTCCAGCCCCTTATTGGATAACTCTCACATATTAATTTAACCCATCTCCATTAATGTGTATCGCCACTTGATTATGGCTTACTGGAATGAGTCTAACCAGTGTTCATCTCGAGCAGGAAAACCATGGTGTCTGCCTGTCTGTCCTTCTTCCTAGAATTCTGTTCTGTCTACTCTACCCACCAAAGAGCTGCCCTATCAAAAAACCAAGGCAGTCTCTTTATTCAACCAATGAAAGCAACAGAAATACAGAAGGCCCTCCTACGCCATTCCCCCTTATCTGTTTAAACAAAAACAGAAAGGCTTTCATTTTAACATAGTAAAATTACATATAGCAAAACAGTTATCAACCAAGAATTACAATTACAATATTTATATCTATTTTATTTTTTATCATAACAAAGGGAAACTATAACTGTAACTATCTATTCTTCAACTCCATCAAAGACTCCAGAAGAATAAAATATTACCTAAGTAAACAAGAAATAAGCAATTTCCAAACTCTAGAAATGACAGAGACATCTTACTGCCTGGACAGTCACCCAAAGTTATTTTGTACCATTGGGGCATCCATCTTCAGCCTACAGGCCCATAGTATTCAGCAGATACTTCCATAAGGCTGGAAATTTCAAAGAGAGTTCAGTCACTTTCTTCTGTTTCTTGCAGGATGTCTCGCAGACTCTTTCATGAATCAGGAAACCTGAAGGATCATCTCACCTTTAGACAAGTTTAGCAGTCCTCTCTCTGTGGGGTCTTCCTGTCCAGTTTATGCAATAGTTCAGGCAAGAACACTTTCTTGCCAAAATGGCTAAGGAGCCTCTTCGACACCCATCTTCCTCTTGAAGTATATTTGTGCTGTCAGGAGCAGACGTGACTCATTGTCATGAAAATCCCTAAGTTATTAAAACATTTAAATGCCATATTCTGAGTCTTTGAAAGATATGAAGAATGCCTATCTGACTAAAATATATCTCTATATATCTGGAAAATCTAACTAACATGACTACAAGCTTGATTATTATAGATGATTATCTATTAACAACTTATATTTCCTAATCACACATTACATTTTTAAATGAACTACACAATCACAATAACTTAATCAAGAGCAGAAATACATATACATATAACAAAATTGACCTTAAATTTATATCAACAAAGCAAAATCCATGCCAATGCAAATTATTCATATCTATATCATATCCCTATTTGGGCATCAATCTGTAGTAAGAGTGGGCCATGTTCCCAGTGTCCGGCTAGTTTAACCCCCGAAATAATTACACAGAAACTGTATTCATTTAAATACTGCCTGGTCCATTATCTCCAACCCCTTATTGGATAACTCTCACATATTAATTTAACCCATCTCCATTAATGTGTATTGCCACTTGACTGTGGCTTACTGGAATGAATCTAACCAGCATCCATCTCTGCAGGAAAACCATGGCATTTCCATGTCTGTCCTTCTTCCCAGAATTTCTGTTCTGTCTACACCACCCACCTAAGGGTTGCCCTATCAAAAGGCCAAGGCAGTCTCTTTATTCAACCAATGAAAGCAACAGAAATACAGAAGGACCTCCTAACCAAGCCACATTTTATATCAGATAGGCTGCTGGCAAGCAGAGGCATGGCTCCTTTAAAAAAAGGTTTCCTGACTTAGCATTAGCACCAAAAGCTGTGAAACTTCTTCGAGAGACAGCTTCCTTGTTCATAATAGTGGCATGAATAGCACTCGCTCTTTCAGGAGGCCAAACATGTGAATGGGGTTTGTGAGCAGAGAGGTACAAGTTGCTTCATGGCAACATAGATCCACTGCATCCCTGAAGCTGGGGTATTGAGCATAGCTTGCAGAGGCAGTGAACATACTTCTGCCATGTTGAACTTGGCAGAGTCTACAGGCATGGTCTGCATTCAAAGGTCCTAGCCACACCTGCTTAGCACTTAAAAAAAGCCATTCCTGGTCAGAAAATGATTAAAGATACACAATAAGACAGATTCAGATGAAAAAAAAAAAGATCTCTAAATTGGTCACAATGTTTAATAAATGTACATGGGCTTAAGAGAGAGAGAGAGAGAGAGAGAGAGAATAAAGAGTACAGACATTCATAGATTAAAGTAGTAAAGATAATAAAATAAATATTAAAAATAATCAAGAAAAAGCCATGTAGAAATGGAATATACACAGAGAGTCTGAATTATGTATATTATTATGTTTACTTTGAATTTTTTGATTGCAGAGAGACATTTGATTTTTGGGACTGCTAAGCTAAACCAACATAAAGGTATCCTGATTTCAAAATTTGGATCTAAGGATATGCCACTCTGGAAAAAAGGTTCTGCTTTTGTTTCCACAGAAGATGAGAACCTGTGAATTCCTTCCAGGTTAAAGTGGTTTGAAGAAACAATACCCCAGAAAGGTCTCTGTGAACCCTAAAATATTCTTTGCCCAACAAACAGCAGGAAACAGTTAGGAGAAAACTATGCCCAAATTTCCAAAAGGATTATTTATAAATGTTTCTTTTCCTGTAAAGGGGGATATGATATAGAGAGGAATACTTTGCAATGATATGGATCTTATTTTATTGATGCAGATTTAAGATCAATTTTGTTATGCTATGTATAAACATATGTATTTCAACTCTTGTTTATTGATTCATGCTTATGCAACTCATTTAAAATGTAATATATAGTTAAGAAATACAGATAAATAGATTGTCATTGATAATAATCAAACTTTTAGTCATATTAGTTAGGTTTTCCAGATATATAGACATACATACATACAGTTAGAGAGAAAATCTTCAAAGCTTCACAACCTACAGAAAATGGCATTTAAAATGTTTTAAGAACTTAGACTTTGCTAAACAGTGAGACATGTCTGCTTCTGGCAGCACCAATTGCTTCAGAGAGGTGGATGGGTATTGAAGAAACTCATTATGGAATTTGCCTTCAATGTGACAAGCCTAGACATTTGGGGATGAAATTGTCCTTGCCTGAACTGCTTCATGGCATGCTGTATGAACTGGACATACATGACACTCAGAATAGTGATTGCCAAAAGATGGGATGGTCCTTCAGGGTTCTTGCTTGATGAAAGAAACTTCCAGACATTCTGCAGGACACAGAAGAAAGCAACTGATGTACTTTGCCAATACAAGACATAACAGATCTTCAAATTTTCTGCTTCACTGAAAAGTCTGCCAGATATTATGTACCTATAGGTTGAAGGTGGATGCCCCAACTTTACAGAACTTTGGGTGGTGTAGCAAGATGTTTCTGTCAATTCTACAACTTTGGAAGTTACTTACAATGAACTTCTTGTTTACTTAGGCAATACTATATCCTTCAGGAATCTTTAAAGAGTTGAAGACAGGTGGCTATAGCTATAGTTTTCCTTAGTTATGATAAAGAATAATTTAGACATTATGTGGGAGTACCCTCTGTGTGTTGCTTGTATTGGTTAATAATTAATAAAGAAACTGCCTTGGCCTGATAGGCTAGAACTTAGGTAGGCAGAGAAGACAGAACTGAATTCTGGGAGGAAGAAAGCAGAGTGAGTGAGATGTCATGGATCCACCAGAGACAGACGCTGGGAATTTTACCTGGTAAGTCACTGCCACATGGCAATACACAGATTAATAGAAATGGGTTAAATCAAGATGTAAGAATTAGCCAATAAGAAACTAGAGCTAATGGGCTAAGCAGTAATTTAATTAATACAACTTCTGTGTGGTTATTTCAGGCCTAAGCTAGCCAGGTGGCTGGGACAAACAAGTGGGTCCTTCTCCAACAAATTGGCACTCCAATGTGTGCTATGTAAATCCATGTAAAACCTGTGAAAGTTTGAAAAAGAATTCTAGAAAATAAATACAGAGTTTAACACAGTTTTGTTGCTGTTTGTTGGTTGTGTTCCACAGCACCTTTAGGGGAGATTATCCTGACTCAGCAGCAGCAGCAGGAAAAAGGGGACATCATTTTAAATTGCCACCTTTCTGGGCCAGGCTGCCAGCGTGACCTCTTTCTCTTTTAGGCAGGAGGTTCAGCTACAGAGCATTTGAGCTGGGTTACAAGGCATTTGAGCTGGGTTTGTGAGCAGAGTGCTGCAGCTTGCTTGATGGCAACGTGGACTCATTGTGTGCCTGGTAGTGGGGGCAGTGTGTGCGGCTCAAAGGCACAAGTGGCTCAGAAGCCCAAGAGGCTCCACCATTGCTGTACAGGGTGGGGCAGGCAGGCACTACCTTATTTGACCTAACAATGATGCAGCTTAAGTTGTTAAGAAGTGCTTAACATTTTAAGAAGTATTTCTGGACAATAAAGAATTACAGATACACAGTAGGACAGATTCAGACATAAAAAACCTATAAATGGGTCATAGTGTTGGATCAATGCATGTTGGCTTGGAAAAGAGAAAAAAATGAATATAGAGAGTTAAAAAAGAAGTAAATCCGTTTTTAAAAGTCTTTAAAGAGACAGCATACAGACAGTCATAGAATAAAAGGAGTAAAGAAAAATAAGCCACACAAAGATGAAAACTTCACAGAGAGTCTGGATTCTGTATATTATCATGTTCTCTTTAAATTTTTTGAATGTGAAGAAGCTAAGAACAGAGTGACATTTCATTGTATGGGCTGCAAAGCTAAACCAGCATGTATATTGTAAAGGTATCTTGACTTCAGAATTTGGGTCTAAGGATATGATGCCTTGGAAAAGAGGTTTGTCTTTTTTCTCCACAGAAGATGAGAACCTGTGAAACATTTCCAGACAAATAAGGCTTAATAGACCACATCCTCCTGAAAGGTCACCATGAACACCCTCAAAAAATTACTTTCCACAACTGCTGACTGAGATGAACCTAGCACACGGGATACTGAAAGACCTGATTAACAGTACCCCCAAACAGCTGGAAGCAGTATGGACAAAACTACACCCATATTCCCAAATATTGTTTATAAATGTTCTTTTACATTTAAAGGGGGATATGATATAGATATGAATAATTTGCATTGGTATGGATCTTGGTTTATTGATACAAATTTAAGGTCAGTTTTGTTATATGTATATGTATTTCTGATTTGATTAAGGTATTGTGATTGTTGGCTCATTTAAAATGTAATATATAATTAAGAAATATAGGTTAATAGATAGTATCTTAAATAGTCAAGCTTGTAGTCATGTTTGTTAGATTTTATATATATAGAGAGAGAGATTTCAGTTAGATAGGTATTCTTCAACTCTTTCAAAGACCTTCAGAATATGGCATTTAAAATGTTTTAATAACTTTTCATGACAGTGAGACATATCTGCTCCTGGCAGTACCAGTTACTTCAAGAGGAAGATGAGCATCAAAGAGGCTTCTTAGCCATTTGGGAAAACAACTGCTCTTTCCTGGACTGCTTCACTGGACATGCAGTACCCACAGAGAGATGACTTTGATCTTGCCTAAAGGTGAGATGGTCCTTAGAGGTTCTGGCTTAATGAAAGAGTCTGTGAGACATTTTGCAGGACACATAAGAAAGTGAATGAACTGTCTTTGAAATTTCCTGCTTCATGAAAATGTCTGCTGGATACTATGGGCCTGTAGGCTGAAGATGGATGTCCCAATGATACAGAAGAACTTTGAGTGACTGTCCAGGCAGCGAGATGTCTCTGTCAATTCTAAAGTTTTGGAAGTTGCTTACAATGCACTTCATGTTTACTTAGGTGATATCATATCCTTCTGGAGTCTTTGATGGAGTTGAAGAATAGACATATAGTTAGAATTATATTTTTACTTACTTTTGATAAAAGATAAAGCAAATAGAAATATTGTAACTGTAATTCTTGTTTGATACCTGTTATATGCAATTTTACTATGTTAAAGTTAAAACCTTCCTTTTTATTTAAACAGAAAAGGGGAGGTGATGTGGGAGTCCCTTCTGTGTGTTGCTTGTATTGGTTAATAATGAATAAAGAAACTGCTTTGGCCTGATAGGGTCAAATTTAGGTAGGTGGAGAAAACTGAATGTTGTGAGGAAGAAAGCAGAGTGAGAGAGATGCCATGGATCCACAGGAGACAGACACTGGGAATTATACCTGGTAAGCCACTGCCATGTAGCAATACACAAATTCATAAAAATGGGTTAAATTTAAGATGTAAGAGTTAGCCAATAAGAAACTAAGCTAATGGGCCAAGCAGTGATTCAATTAATACAATTTCTGTGTGGTTGTTTTGGCTTAGCTAGCCAGGCAGCCAGGACAAACAAGCAAGCCCTCCTCCAACAAGATATAAAACTTTAGACTCACAAAGATAGGATATGATAAAGCATTTTTCTTAATTTGCCAAATGTAAATGGATGAAATGTTGTAACTATAAATAATGCTTGATAACTGTATTGCAGATGCAATCTTACTATGTTAATATTAAAAACCTTCCTTTTTATTTAGACAGAAAAGGGAAGATGATGTGAGATGTCCTTCTGTACATGTGTTGCTTTTATTGGTTAATGAATAAAGCTGCTTTGACCTATGGCAGGGCAGAATATAGCAAGGCTGGAAGATATACATAGAGAGAGTAGGCAGAGCAAGAAAGACAACATGTAGCTGCTGAAGGAGAAAAATGCCCAAGGGTACTCCACAGCTTCATGGTGATACACAAATTAATAGAAATGGGTTAATTTAAGATGTAAGAGTTAACTAGGAAAATAGCTAAGCTATTGGCCAAATAGTGCTGCAATTAATATAGTTTCTGTGTGATTATTTGGGTCTGTGAGGCTGGGAAATGAATGAGCAGTCTCTTTTTACATTTTCCTAGTTTCATGATCTCTATGCACACTCATCCCTCACATATATAAGCTTATATAAAAATTAGAAACTAATATCAGCATATTAAAGAAGACATTTTTATGTCTTTCTAAGTATGAACTAGTTCACTCAATATAGTATTTTCTAGCCCCATCCTCTTTCCTACCAATATTATAATTTTGTTATTCTTTGTAACTGAATATAATCCTATCTCACATATATGCCATATTTTCATTATCCATTTCTCTGCTGGAAGACATGTAAGTTGATTCCATTTTCTTGCTATTATAAACAGAACTGCAATAATCATAGATATGGAAACTGGGGAGAGAACTCATTTGGTAAATGATTTGCCTTGCAAGTATAAGGACTTGTGTTTGGAATCCCAGAGCCTTCATGAAGCTATATATGGTAGTGTACATCTGCAACTTCAGACTTTCTATGTTGAGATGTGGAGAACTTGCAGACAGCTGAACTGCCATAAACAGCAAGAGATCATATTCCAAACAAGGTAGAAAATACTGACTGACACCCAAGGCTATCCTCTGATCATCACATATGCATTATGACATGTGAATAATTCACCATGATGCACATACCAACTAGTAGACTAATTTTAAAGCTATAAAATAAAAATACTTATAAAGGAACATGAACGCATGTGTATTTCTGTGAGAGAAGGAATATAATTCTCAGCACATATGCCAGGCAGTGTTTGTGGACTAATCGGTAGTTGTGTTTCTATTGTATTAGACATCTTCACACTGATTTCTATGGTAGCTTTCTGTCTCTTCTTAGAAAAATAAAATATAAGAAGATCAAACAGAAACTAACACATCAGAATACTAAAAAACAAACAAACAGAAGGAAAAGAACCCATGAAAAAATACAAGAAACAGATATAGACACAGAGATACATTCTTTCTCACACTCACGAATCCTTTGAAAACACTAATCTGGAAGCAACAATATGCAAAAGACCTGTGCAAACAGCCTGTAATGTAAAAGAAAAATATTATATGTATTTATGATACATTTTTATATAATAAAAATAAGAATTCAGGTAGAATTTAAAAAAGAAAAAGAAAGATCCCTGAATACAACACACTATTTCTTCCTTAGTACAAATGTATCCCTTTAAAAAATGACACAATAAGGTGTGGGAAGGTTATGTAAATTATCATTCCCTTTCTAAGCTGTATTTGCATTTTGATTATTTATGTATTTGTGTTTCTGTTGATGGAGTTTTAAGGATCAGCAAAAGGAAATATTTTGTGCACCAAGGGGTTTCCTTGGCAACACTAATACCATAGAACACAGATCCATGCTGATGAAATGGCACTTTCTATGATGGGTAATGCAAAGAGGCCTGCAGTGAAGATGACTAGGTGACTTTCAAGCCAGGGTCTAACTGTGGTATGTCATTGCAACTTGATTGCCCCATTACCTGATTAAGATGTTCTAAAGCATCAGTATCAATCTAGGAAAACATGTCTGTGAAGTATTACTTCTGCCTTCAAAGAGGCCTGGGCAAGGCAAATAAATAGCAAATTATGTGAGATATAATAGTGTGCTGAGAAATAGCTACAGAAATCCAGAATTTGCCAGTTGTGGTGGCGCATGCCGGTAGGATTTGTTGAAGGAGGCAGAGGCAGGAGGATCACAAGTTCAAGGCCAGCCTGGGCTACACATTTAAAAAAAAAAGAAAAGAAAAGAACATCCAAAAATTTTCAGTTAAACAGAGTTCTAATCTAGGGAGGTGGAGCTTCTCACAAACACCAACCCGAGAAGACAAAAAAAGTGGTAGAGGAAGGTAGGTAGACTCCTAAACAGAGCAATATAAGAAGTGGAAGAAGAGAAAAGAAATGTAGGAAGGTAGTAGTGTGCTTTTCTCTGAAACTCAGCTATAGAAGGGTTGTAAGTAAAGATGTAGTGCGAGAGGATCATGGAGGCAATGCAGAACAATTGGAAGGCAAAACCAGCATTTAGAAAAGGGAGTTATGCTGTAAGACCAATTAAGTAGAATTAACCTACACAATTACCAGGGCTTCCATATGGCTGAGTATCCGAAGTTCTTACAAGAGAACCTCAAGATCAGTGATAAGTATCTGCACTGTAGTGGTAGATTTCATTTCAAAATATTAGAGGAAAAAGACATTGATGGCATACATAGGATGAAAAATTAAAGAGACTCATTAATAAATATGCAAAAGGCTGCATTATTCAGTGTATGGAATACCTTAGAACCAGAGACCAAATTAATTTTAAAAATACTGATTACAGGGCCTGCAAGATGGGTCAGGTGATAATGTTACTTGAGCCAAGCCTGATGATCTCACACAACAGAAAGAGATAATTGACTTTCTAAAGTTGTTTTCTGACCTCTCTATATATGTATACACACACACACACACACATATATATATGTATACCACAGCATGTAAAAATATATAAATAAACAGAAAACAAAATTTGATCTGAAAATTATGTTAAGTCTGGAAACATCCTTAAGTTATAATCTATCTCTGGCTATCTACATCTACATATATATATATATATTATACAAATAAAAATATAAAGTGCAAAACACTATTATTTTATGTAAGATAAAAAGAAAGCATGAGAACTTCTATTATACTACAGCATTTTAATTCATTTTAAAATACAGTTTTGTATATCAAAGCGTAAAATCATATGTTAATAAAAGAGCCATAACATTGTTTTATTGTTTTCAAATTTTATATATGTATAAATGCTATGATCACTAAATTATTCTGAAAATTACATATTGATTCAGAGCAAACTTTCTGAGATTTATTTTTCTTAATGTTTTCTTAATTTACTGTTTTCCTCCCAATATTTAAAATATTTCATAATGATATTTTTGTAAGAAAGCAAAGGAAGTAGCCAAGAAATGCATAACAAACAGAAAGAATATAAGTCTAAAAAATTATCTTAGGGTTGAATCTGAGTTTGCTGTACTGATTCATATAATAATTCAGTTTCTATTTGTTCTGAAGATAGATCCACAGGCTGGTCTTACAGACAGATTTCCACTTCATAGTGTCACCCTGAAAACTGTGTGGGGTCCAGAGGCCCTGGCACATATCTGACATAGAAGTGGTTTTATATTTCCCAAGTCACCACTTTTTCTTGAACATAAGGAAGCTACAGCACCTTCAGGAATCCCCCAATTTCCTATATACATATATAATATTTACATTATATTTGTGTGTGTGTATGAGTGTGTGTGTGTATGACCCATTTCCTAACATCTGATACACAGCCTTCTTTAGATGTGTGGAAAAAAGAGATAGTAATAATCTTCCAGTAGGAAGAACTTCTAGTCAGGAAACCATAGAGCTGTTAATCAAGACACAGTGAGAGCCCAGAGATCCAGTCTTCACACTTAAACAATAGAGCCTGGGATGATGGCTGCATGAAAGCCAAGTGATTACACTAATTCAGACATTTCTTCCTGTGGTCTAATAGATCACTCCACATGTTATTCTTCACTGTGCCCCAAAAACCACTGGTGTCTTCTCTTAGTTACTGCAATTTCCTAGAGATACAAGCCTACTTATTAAACCTCAGGGTTTATTGTGTGTTTATTTTTATCTCTTTAATTAATGTAATTTAGTATATTGCTATTATTTCTGCTTTCACTCTATTTGATGTCCCATAAACATTGTATGTGTGCAAATTGCACAATTCAGTTAGCTCACATCTTCCATTATGGAAACTTGCCCTAAAGTTCATAAGATATGAGAAATTTCTTTTTTTTTTTTTTTGACATATAAAACAATTTGATCAGAAGTTTATTAGGGAAAATTATTCAAACCAAGCACTCCAAAGAGAGTTCAGTGTAGACCAAACTAAGGAGGGGAAAAGCCCAGGGCCTTCCATATTGTGACTTTCAAGAATGATTTTTCTGAAATATTATGAGATGAGAAGAATATCACAGGAAAAGATTCCCCTTTTTACCACCTAAATCATGACCTGCCAGATCTCCCATTCAGAGTATTGGTAATCTTGGAAAACCCACAAGGTATACTGATCAGAATCACAGTATATTATAATGGCATTAGTCTTCTGGGGATATAAACACTTTGTAAGGGCACAGATATAAGGAAAAATATCTTAGCGCCATAGTTTCTT
>PVIU01004988.1:0-119472 GCA_004026605.1 Ondatra zibethicus
AAAAAAAAAAAGTTCCTTCCATTGGAGAAAAAATGCAGGCTGAAGAGGGTGCTTGTCTGTATTCAGATAGTTTAGCCTCTGTTCTCATCCTTAGGGTGCAGCAGCAACGTCTCAACACAGTGTCTCAGAAGTAACAGGCAGATATTCAACCCCAAATTCCCACAAAATGAGCATTCAGCCAAGAATAGATTTAGAAATGAGCTGCAGATCTCTGACAGGGACACGACCCCATGACTGGAAAGCCGAGGACTGATCCAACTGAAGCTTGCGATTAAGAAAATAACAGAAGCTGCTGCCTTCTTAACTAGTGGTGTGTGTTTGTGTTTGTGTGTGTGTGTGTGTGTGTGTACACATGTACATGGCCTGAATATACTAGTCCACAATAAGAATTTATGTACTGAGCAGCAATAAATTCACAAGGTTTCAATAGTTTAGTGGTTTCAATGGCAGCAATGTGTCATAAAATCTGCCTACCTTGGTAGCTTGGCCAAGGCAAATGCAGGTTCTTATTCCATTATTATTTGCTAATAGTAATTCTAATATGACATAGCTTCCAGTGATTCTCCCACCGTGTGTGTGTGTGTGTGTGTGTGTGTGTGTGTGAGAGAGAGAGAGAGAGAGAGAGAGAGAGACAGAGAGACAGAGAGACAGAGAGAGAGAGAGAGAGACAGACAGACAGACAGACAGAGATAAATTCAGGTTGAAGAATGTAGCATAGTTTCAGAATGGACTCTGAAGAGTCTGTGTAGATGAACGTAAGGCTGCAGACCAGTGCCAAGAGGAAGCTGCTGGAGTCAAAACTTTAGAGCTAAGCTGTACAATTCATTGGTAAGATGCAAGATGAAAGGGCAAACAGGGTCAGGAGCAGAAAACAGACCAGGAGCAGGAAATGGAGGTCAGGTCCAGATCCAGATGAATGGACAGGTGGATGGGCATGCAATCAAGTAGGCTGTAACAGCAGTGGGAGGGACTGAGCTGAGCCGGGGAGTCCTTGGTCCTTGATGGACACACCAGGTATCAGATGATAGGTTGTGGGTCATGCCCTCTCAGTGTTAGGTTCCATCACGTTATGGGGTCCAGGTGAGGGACTTATACCCTTTATTTGATTTGGTGTGTCCAATAACTTCTTGGGCCCAGTTTCCCTGATTTAATTCTTATGTGGCCATGAACACCTACAGTTTTGATTCTCTCAAGTAAACTTACAGGGTTGGCTTCCTTTTTATCCCCAGGATCAAGTCACTTATCATTCTGTGTTAGATGGTGGAGGCCTGGCAAACAGGAAATTCCTGGGTCCACCCAAGGGTTGAAATCGCGTGTCTTCTTCAAGCTGTTCTTATAATGAAGGCCAAGGTGCAGCCTGTAAAACCCCAATTTTATGCAATGTGGAGTAAGAGCAGAACAGACCTGATCTCAGCAGGCACATACTGTGTGTGTGTATACACAGCATCACATGCTCTGTGTGTGTGTGTACATGGCGTCACATGCAGTGTGTGTGTATGTGTACACAGCATCACATGCTGTGTGTGTGTACATTGTCTACATTGTGTCACATGCTGTGTGTCTGCACACTGTCACATGCTGTGTGTGTGTATGTGTTCACGGTGTCACATGTTGCATCTGTACACTGTGTCACATGCAATGTGTCTGTGTGTACACGCACATGTAAGTCTATGCTCTACATGCTTTCTTTACTTTTCTAGTCAGCTATAGAACTGTGGGTTTAGCAATGAGGGGATGGACAGGATTTTTTTGTTTTGTTTTTGTTTTTCAAGAAAAGGTTTCTCTGTAGTTTTGGACCCTGTCCTAGAACTAGCTCTTATAGATCAGGCTGGCCTCGAACTCACAGACATCTGCCTGCCTCTGCCTCCAGAATGCTGGGATTAAAGGCATGTGCCGCCACCGCCCTGCTGGGTAGGAATTTTTTTAAATAGAGTACAGGGAAGACAATGGAAAGAAACGTGATTTTAATATTACTCAGAATACAATAGATTTTGTGATTTCTTATATTCAAGGAGCATTTTCTTACTTTTTGTTTGTTCCCTTCATTCTACATTTTTCTACCATCTTCAAAAAAATAAACCAAAAGTATTTTGAATAGAGTCACAAAGTGTGACTCAGAGAGTGGGCAGCAGGCACGCAGCACCAGTTAGCCATGCGTCTGTAGCTGTGTTTTTCTGTGTGCATGCAGTACAGGTTAGCCATGCATCTGTAGCTGTGTTTTCTGTGTGCGTGCAGTACAGGTTAGCCATGCATCTGTAGCTGTGTTTTTCTGTGTGCATGTGATTTATAACTTATGTAGAGCTGGACAGACCATTGCAGCACCGTCAGCTATGGTGATAGAATGGAGCTTTTGAAGGCTCTTTGAAATTTCAGAAAACAATACTGAGGATTTCTGATGTGGGAATTGACAGTGCAGCCAGGATTGCTTAGCAAGGACAGGTGTATCTCAGCTGTCAATTACAGATGTGATTTGATGCTAAGAATTCATGCATCCTATAAATGACTTCTCCTTATCATGAGATCTTAGCAGACACATCTCTTCGTGATGGTGCTGGATGTCACATTGGCTCTAGGGAAAGGTGTGAAGCAAATGATGTTTGCTGTGGCAAATCCAGGTGTCTATCAAGTCCTCTGCCTCAAGTCCTCTTGCCAAATCTGTCCCTAGCAACTGAATTTTCTCTTTATAGTATCTTAATGTGTAAAAGCTGGACAGTGTGTCAAACTTTTAGCTTTCCTGAGATATTTGCATTTTATTGATGTTGTGATTTTTCTTCCAGAGATGTGAAGAGATGTCTATTCAACCCAGACAAATGGGCACTGAGACATACACAAAAAAGTTCTTTCTAGGACTTTATTGGAGTCAGGCATATGGCTAACTCTTGGGCAACTGCCTTACCAAAATGTCCCACTTCCCCGGATGGGCAACTTTGTGAAAGCTGTGCCGCCTAAAGGTCCTAGCCTCTAAGTTGTCTTCTATCTCTTCCTCTAGCATTCTTTGGACCATGCACAGCTGGGGCAGGACTTCACACCTTGGTGGGGGAGTCATAAGTAGAATTTCATGGTACCCTGTATCCTCATGAGGAAATATAAATAGCTTCATTGCCGCTGATACAGATCTGGCTACCAGTCAGGTAACTCTGCTTATTTCCTTGCTTTGACTCCATGTCAAGATCTGCTGAAGGTTACCACACCATGGTATAGCAATCAGAAATTGAAATATTCAGCTAAAGAACTGAAATGCCCAAATTGCAATGATTTAAATTATTGCTACTGAGAAAATTTTTAAAAGTTAAATACCGTATGTCCTTGAAAAGATGCTACATCAAAAGCAAACCAATGGGACCATAAATAATTTGATAAGTAGAATTTGTATTTGTTATTTTTTACTTCAAGTGTTTCAGCAATATTTTCACTTCCCAATATGGTGCAAGAAGTATATGTGAGTTTCAAAATTTAAAGATGTAGTATTTGTGATAGACACTTGCATGTTTTGAATGCAATTAATTTTTTGTATTCAACATTCTCTAGATCTTGGCACTGAGAGGGAAAGAGCTGAAGAAAAATCTACTTTCCATACATGTGTGTTATTTCAACTTGAATTCACCCTTCTGTCTTACACAGGATGAGAGGCCTCATTCTAGGTGCAATGCTATTTCTGACTTGATAGTTACTTAAATTTGTTTGTTCTCCAAATGTTCTGTTGGGGGATGGTGGACCCTTTAAGAGGCGGAGCCTAGCAGGAGCCTGTTGTCCTTGAAGGACTAGGTGATGCTCAGAGTGAGCGAATTCATTTGTTACTTTTTTATTATTGTTATAAGAACCCCTTGACTAAAAGCAATTAAAGAAGAGCTTATTTTGGCTTAGCATTTCCAGAGGAATACAAGTGCATGATGGCAGAGCAGAGGCGTGGCAACAAATGGTAGGCATGGCAACAGGAACTCAGAGCTCACATTGTTTACCATAAGCATGAAACTAACAGAGGGAAGTGGAAGAAAGAGAAGACTTTTACTCTAAGGATCTAAAGATCTGTGCCCTCCGTGTCAGTATTATACTTCCTCCAGCACTGACTATAAAGAAGCTTAGTTTTTTGAGCAATGTGTAAGACTTTAGAACCCTGGGCTAGAAGTGTGACTAAAGGTTGGAAGCAGAGCGTAACAGGTTGTCTTAGGTCCTAATAGAAGCTTGGAAGAGTGGCAGCTCTGGGAGCAGTGAGGTCTTGTCCAGACTAAGAGGTTTCACAGAAGAACAATATTAGAACTGAGCTAGAGGCCATGCCTCTGATATTCTGGCAACTAATGCACCTGTGTTCCGCTCTGGTCCTGAAAACTTGACTGAAGCTAAGCTAAAAAGTAGTAAACTAATTTTTTTGGTGAAGAAAATTTCAAGAGAGCACAATACTGAATCTGTGGCATGGCTCATAGTAATTTTTTTATACATCACTGAGGGGCAGGCTTTGGGATTAAAAAGCCTAGCCTAAGTCCAGTTTGTTCTCTGCTTCTGGCTTGAGGTTCAAGATGTGCGCTCTCATCATCCAGTTCATGTTACACCTGCTATTTGCTGCCATACTTTGCTACATGATAAATTCATATTCTCTGAAACCGTAAGCCAAAACCATCTTTCTTCTATAAGTTGCCTTGGTTATGGAGTTTTATGACAGCAACTGAAATGTAACTAATATAGTGAGCCCGATGCTGTTCTTCGCTTCTGCATGTGTTTTCCCCATGTCTTCTCTGTTATGTTGGGATGCAGCCAGGCATGTCTATATCATTGGCAAATAGATGGAGTCATCCAACAGTGGACTGCCAGCCTCTGAAACTGTGAGTTAAATAAACATCTTTTCTTTGTGAAACTCTTTGCTAATTTGTTATAGCAATAGAAAATGAATACACAGAGAATAATTTTGAACAATTATATAAATAGCTTAAACAGATATACATAATAAAAATAAGCTTTTTGATCCAAATTCCACACTGAATTATACCTTAAATTATAATTAAATTTTATAAATTATATATACTATATAACAAATATAATACATATTATTATATATCACACATATATAATTAATTTAATGTGAAACTTGGAACAAAAAGTTTGCTTTCCCTGAGTATGGTATTTTAGACATATATAAATATAAAATAGCAGAATACATAAGGTAGAAATTATGATTGCATGTGAATAAACCCAAGTTTAGTATCTGAGGTCAAAAAGAAATGAAAGAGGAAAGAAAAGTGACACTTTAGTGTTCAGATGGACTCTGGGCCAAGAATAACTTCTGTTTCTTTGATGCTGTGACTTAGTAAAGGTGCTGCCAGCTTGACATGAATTCATTTGCACAGCAGACCATGTGCCTCGTGGCCTATGGTGACACATGACCAACATAGGAATGCACCATCCTGTACCTCTTCTCAGCTGTCTAACCTAACTTTCTCTTGCTTTTTCTTATCTACATAATTACACCTCTCAAAAAAGCATAATTTAGTTGTTGCACCATGCTCATTTGTTTAGAGAATTTCTATAAAGATACTGGTTTGCATATAAAACTTACCATTTAAATATTAATTTTCTTCTATGCTAATATTTCAATCTAACATTGACCAATTCCATGATAAAGTCAAACTATATCTTAGTTCCTCCATCCCTTGTCTTTTATTATATCTGAACATGTTTTGCAGCATGAGAATGGATTTTCTTGTCTGATTAATATTTCATTATGAAAAAGACGTGTTTCTTTTGTGTGAGGTTTGGTTTCTAGAAATCTTGACTTGGTCTAAATTCAAGTTCTAGTGGAAGTCTGTCATGAAAGCTTTACATCCAAAAACTCTGTGGGAAATTTATAACTTATCTTCTTTGGTTAAAGTTTACTTATTCTGGGGCATTTCTAGATTCACCATCTAGGTTTGTGAACAGTATGTAAATTAACACTCAAATCTGTCACTCTTTCTGTGGTTCAACTAACAGTGGTGTATTCTTTATATTATGGTGAACAGATGAATGTGGAATCTTACAAACTCTAGTTTTTGTGCAGTAAAGTGTCAGTCCTGGGAAAAGAGAAAATGTCTGTATATCAAAACTCTATCTCCCAGAGCTAGAGATTTATAGCCACTGAGGTTTGGTAGATCCAATGCCTATTTCTCAAAAGAAGAATATAGGTTTTACTTGTCTAGATTCTGGACTCATCTTTGAAGGCAAAAATACAGTCAGTTCCTGACCAGTGGGTGACTCCCATGGGTTTTCACTATTGTTAGATCTGTGAAAACAGGGATAGTTAACACCCGTTCCACAGGGTTTAGCTTAGGTTTTCCTGGAGCAACTGTCTCCAAGTTTTCCTGAAACATACATACTTTTGCTCCTTCATCTCCAGTAATCACTGAAGAGTCATTTCAAATGTGAATCTATTCCTCTTCTTTGAAGGGATTTTAATCTCATTTGAATTTCTACATACTTTATGACTCTCTACATGTAGTCTTGTATTATTGGCAAATAACTTTCATATTTGAACAACTGAACTTTTTAAGGGTAGAAGCCAAATCTCATGATTCTTTGTATTAGTTTCTCGAAGAGTATTTAGCTCCTGACATGATTAAATTTTTTTTCACTGAATTTTTCCTGCCCATCTTACTTAACTACTTTGCTGTGTGCCAAGCACTATGCTGAGTATTTTGTAATTCAAATCAATTCTCTCTCCATGGGCCAGCAAAGATCAATATGAATATTTCCTAAATTATACAAAAAAGCAATATTCACACAAAGAATGCTGTGGGTCACCTATTGGTTGGAACAAATCTATGTGGATTTTAATATTTGTGACCCAAACTCTTCTTAACATTTTTTGATTACCAAGTTTGCTTTGTTTTTACCATTAAAACATTCTCTGCTGTTGTTTTTAGGTGTCTCTTCAATTTCAGGCCCTCCCAAGTTGCTTCAAGGCTCTAAGTCACTTAGATTTTGTTTCTATGTATCACTGTTGTGTGATTTGGAGAGGCTGTGGACATCTGCTACATTTCCTGTTTTTTTTTTCTGTGTTAGAAAATTCATTGTGAGGATGAGCGTGCATTTTATAACAATTGTTAGTTGTGAGATAAAAGTCTGCACTTTAAACATGAATACAACATGCTACCAATTTTTGAGACTATTTCTGCCCAATAACTATTTCTCCAATGAAATAAATTTCTAAATCTGCAGCATCCTAGACAGTAGCCACTGTACCTAAATGGATAGTTGATTAATTCAATTGAGGAGCTAGACTTTTATTTTAATTTAAGGTAATTTAAATGTCCTTTGGCATGACTAGCTAGTGGATATTATACTTAATGGTGTAGATATTATCATTTATAGAACTTCCTCAGATATGTTTTATACATAGGTCAAATATCCTTGGATAAATGCTTCAGGGAAAGTGTGCGATATTCTACAGTGTGTTACCCACTCCTGTTGGTGATTCACAATGTACAAAGACACATTTAAGGCACTAAAAGGTCCTACCATCAAGCAAGCACATCACACTTGCTTATACTGAATTTACTCAGAAATTTCTGATCATATTTGACCATGGACTCAGTGCCCCATTGTCTGTGAACAACTTGTGACTATATTCTCAACTTTGAAAGTCTGCTTCAATAATTCTTCCTATTAAAAGATTATGTTATGGCTCCAGTAAGACTTATTTCCTCCTGCATTTCAGGGGAAGCATCAAGATGACTTAAGAAGGGATAAAGGGAGCCTTCTCTAAGCTTTATAAAATGTGATTTGCTCCAGAGAGATAGTTCATGACGTTTTCTTCATGAGCTCAATGCTACATCATCTGTGAAGAAATTATCCATACTGAAGGTAGAGCATGTTTTCTGAGTGTAGGTATGACTGGGATACTGGAGCCATGACCTCTCCTCACTATGGCACGGGAAACTGGTCATGCTCCCTTTCAAAGGCTGGTTAGTAGCAGTCAGCTAGGCAACCTCTGGAGTCCCCATTGCCACCAGCTTATCCCCTAAAAATAACATGGGAAAGAATATGATAACATTCAGTTGTCTTTTCCTTTTCCTCTTAATAGACAAGGTGGTGATGCTCTGGATGAAATTGGTCTGAAGGCTAAGGGCAGATCTGTTATTGGAGCATTTGCTTTAAATTATGAAATTCACAGAGGCTTGTGGCAGAGGCGGCCCGTTTTGCTGCAAAAGGCGCTCGCTTGTCTGTGTCTTGCGTTCTGTTAAATATTTCTTATTTCCTCAGAATACACCACAAGGACCATTTGACTGTCCCCTCTGGCTTCTGCATCTTGCTTCCAGCATGAACAGACAGGTAATAACCGTTCAGCTGGGCCATTACCTCTTCTAAAGACTATTATCAAAATGGTCATTATACATAATGGAGATGATTACAGGCAGCCTGAGAGATTTTCTAGATACATCTCTACAGTAATAGGTGGCCTTTTTTAGCCTTATATATCTGTAGGGATAATAGTAGGGCACAGAATACATGACAAATGGTGATTTTTAGCAAAACTCTGTCAGCTTTTAATGCACTAATTGGATTGTGGATTTAAATGACATTTATGCAAAAATTCCCTTAAATTTTAACTCTTGAAAAAATATACTACACAGCAGTAGCATTCTAAGAACAGGAGTAAAAAGATATAGAATGCAGTGTCCATGTTTAACTGTGCAGGCACATATGCAAGAATACTGACATTAATGAATCCTTGGAGAGCAAACTCCTTTATAATGAAGTAACAGGTCTGTAGTGAAGCCAATCAATAAGTATTTATAGACCGTGGGCTACATGCCAGACACTGGAGATATGGTGGTTAGAAAGAGCAAAGGGGGGGGTTAGAAACTTAGAATCTAATGGCTTGGTGTTTTTTAAAAGTCAAATTAAAAAATTTCTAGATCTAAGACAATAGTGCCTTCTCATATAGCTTATACTTATTTCCAAATATTTGAAGTCACAGTTGCCATCCTGGGTGAGAATACAAATTCTGCTTGATGATACACAACTACTTGCTTCTCTGAAAGACTTTCATCTTTAAAATCATAACCAACATAAAATATTTACTTTAAGGATTTTATCTTTATGTATGAGCATGTCTTTGTACATACATGCAACTTCTCTATGGAGTCCAGAAGAGGGTGTTCGATTACCTGGAGGTGGGATGGCAGGTGGTGCGGAGCTGTCTTATGTGGATACTGGGAACTGAATTCGGTTCTCTGCAAGAGTAAGTAGCATCTCTTCAGTCCTTCATATTTTACTGGAAAGATTATCAATCCCCCACAATAAAATTTTGGAGGATAAGATTTAGTAGGACCCAGTCAGTTTAATAGGATGCTACCATGATGCTCCTTTGTATCTCAATATTGATGGGAGACACAAGAAAAAAAAAAACAAAACAAGAGGTGGCTAATAATCTGTCATTCCAAAGAAAGGGACTGGAAGCTACATCACCTATGTTTGATTTTGGCGGTGCCACAAAGGCACCGAATTTTATAAACTGTCACCCCACATTCCTTTTCACATATAGAAGGGGCTGCAGTGGGGCTTCCTCGCAGAGGTGCGTCCATCCTCAGAGCTTCAGAGGTTGTCTTCATCGTACCAGGGCACAGAGTGGCAGGGTTTCATTAGGGAATGCAACCCTATGTGTTCAGGGACTTTACCTGGACCAGCCTTGGCAGGTGACCCTCTGCTCAGCTGCCCATTGTCTCCTAGGATACCAAGCTGGCCGGCCTGTCTGGACAGAGTATTATCAGTAGAGCACTGTTACCAAACCTGAGGCGGTCTTAATATCAGAGGAAGGAATAGAGTCATGAACAGAAGAATCCCTAAAGGTATTAACCTCTCAACAGGAAGATAATCTAATGAATGTTGTTCTCTGGAAGTTTCTCAGGACCCTGCAAGGGAAGCAACACTAGAAGAAGGCTGGTGTCCTTCCATATCTGTCACTATCTCCTCCTGTATCTGAAAAACTTATGATGACATCTACTCATTTGAAATGGCATTCTCTCAAGTTTTCGACTAAGCTATGTGTTGGTTCATGAACCACTTAAAGGATAGGAGGTGGATTGACTGATTGTCCCCAAATTACATACCCAAGCACTTTGGCCAGAATCATGTTCTCATAATTAGTTACTCTGAGTTGTGCCATGGAAATAGTAAAAAGGAACATTCTATGGATTTTACTAATTTTGGTTATTAAAATAAGTGGAAATTGGAAAAAGGTTTTAAGCTGAAAAGAAAGGAGATTTCTCTGTAAAAGCGTTTTATTTCTCATGTGGCCCTCTATCAAGAAAGGGGGATCCCCACTTGGGCTGGAAAGGAAATAAAAAAACAAGAAATCCTTGCCCAGCTAGAGGCCATATTGCTGGCCAAAGAGGTAGCCACTGTCCACTGCAAATGGCATCAAAAAGGTGATTCCCTGGAATATCAAGGAAACAGAGCTGCAGACTTGGTAACCTGAAAGGCGATTCTAGAATCAGTGGGGAACTTTTAGATCTTGGTTACCCTGCCTGAACCAGAATTGCTCTAATACCCAAACTACATACAGGAAGAAACCAAGTGGGCACAAAAGGAAGATGCCAAATAGGAGGCAAATGGATGGTGGTTTTTGCTGGATGGGAGAGCTGTACTGTGTGCTGCTCTTGGAAGACAAATTATCACCAGCTTCCACCAGGCCACTCATTTAGGGGCATCCAAAACTGATAATTTACTCAGTCTCAGATATTACATCCTTCAACTAGACAATATTGTCACATTGTGTCCAAGCATACCACTTGTGCACAAGTGAGCCCCAAAGGAGGACGAAAAGTCTTAGAAGAATTCCGCATCCAAGGCAGTATCCTGGGAGAACATCGGGAAGTGGAATTTAGAGAGATTAAACCCATAGTTCTTGGGTATAAATGTGTGTTAGTTATCAGACACCTCTGAATGAGTGGAAGCCTATCCTACTAGAACAGGAACAGTCTTACTGATCTCCAAGAAACTCCTCCAAGAGTTGACTTTTAGATTCGAGTTGCCCTTCTCCATGGGGTCCAACAATGGCCTGACTGAAAAAACCGAAGTTTCCCAAATCTGACAAAGGTCCTAAATGTCAATTGGAAACTACATTGTGCCTGTAGGCTAAAAAGCTCAATACAGTTAGAAAAGATGGCTAGGACCTCAATAGAAACTTTAACTGAGTATGTCTTTGAGACAAGTGAAAATTGGGCCAACCTTCTACTATTTTTCTCCTAAAGGCCAGGCATACCCCATATTGCGAAGGTTTTGCCCCATTTGAAATTGTATTGGGAGGACTCCTCCCTCCTTCATAAGCTAAGAGACATTCAAAAGCCAGAGATTACTAATCATTCCTCCCTCAGGTACTTAGAGGCTCTACAACAAACCCAGAGCACTGCTCATTAGATAGCTCATTAGATAGATAGCAAGGCTGTACCCTTCCTGGTGTCTGGGTTTGTCCACAAGTTCCAGCCTGGTGACCATGTGGGTAAAGAGGATTCTGACTTGGAGCCTGGAGTTGACCCTGGAAAGGAACATACACTGTAGTCCTCACTACCCCTATAGCAGTGAAGGTTTGTGGTATCATCCCGTGAATCCACTACACCCAATTGAAAGAGGCTACAGAGGAAGATAGATAGGTCATTACTGGGTCCTCTCGCCAGCTAAAGGCAAGACTGATATGGGCCCTCTGACTATGACTGCCTTATTTTGTCTCTGTTGTTTCCCCACAGGAGAGGCCCATAACCCTCATTAACTAGAATTAATCAAACAATAAGCTCCACTTCCAACACTGACAACTGTAAATGGAACCAACTGAAGCTCATTCTGGGGTACTTCCAAGGGATAGGTACCTGCTTAAGGTCACCAAGATTTCCCTAGATAGTTCCTTCTATGCACATTCCTGTAGTCACACACAACAGGTTAACTCTAGGAAACCTTAACTGAGAATGTCCTTGAGACCAGTAAAAATTGGGCCAACATTCTACCATTTGCCTGCTAAGTGACTATTTCTAAGCATATTTCTAGGCCTTAGAGACTTCTCGGTTTGCTTGCACTAATGGCTTACCCAAGTATACATTTTCTGAATTGCTTGCAGTGGAGGAGATCTCACTACTTTGCATCTTTATATATGCCATTTCACAGGCGTTCATCTATAATAGAGAAGAGGGAAGGGCCCATTTAATCCAGATTCTGGGCTTTCCCATGCTCACCTTCCTCCTCCCGCAAGTGGGGGCAGGCACTGAGAGCTCTGAAGCAGTTGGAACTACAGCCCTAATATCATGAAATAAGAACTTCAAAGAACTCAGTTCTCAAGAAGAAATATATGTAGGCCATTTGGAGAATTCTATTTCCTGTCTGAAAGTCCAGGTATACTCCTTACCCAAGGTTGTTCTTCAGAATCTCTGGGTATGGGACCTCCTCTTTATGAGACAAGGAGGTATCCATATGGAACTGGGAGAAACTTGCTTCTATGGCAACAAGTCAGGGTAATTAGAGAAAATTTAGCCATGGTCAGGAATACCCTTTAAAAAAGAGAAAAGAGACCAAGAAGAATATGACAACTAGTATCAATACTTCTGCTGCTGCTCCTCCTGGTTAACTACTTATGGCTATTTTGTGATGATGTTTTATTTGTGATTTAACAAATAAAGCTTGCCTGAAGATCAGAGAAGCAGAGGAGACAGCCACTAGTTTTTACCTCTACAAAATCCTCAAACCAAATGGGGTATTCTGTCTCTACAAGTCATCACACTGAATGCCCTAAGCTCTTGTCTCCTCCACCTTATATTCCTCTCTCCGCCCAGACGTATCTCTTACTGTCTCCACCTCCCTGGTGTTAGGATTAAAGGCATGTGAGTCCCAAGTACTGGGATTAAAGGTGTAAACCACCAGCACCTGGCTCTGTTTCTCCTTTAGACTGGATCAATCTTGTATAACCCAGGGTGGCCTTAAACTCACAGAGATCTGTCTGTCTCTGCATCCCAAGTGCTGGGATTAAATGTGTGTGCCACCACTGCCTCACCTCTATGGATAACAGATACCTTAGCCCCACACTCTGATATTCAGGCAAGCTTTATTTGTCAGATCACAAACAAAATATCACCACAATAATCCTTTTGCTCTTAGCTCTCTCTATTGAGCTGACTACTTAATTATGTTAAGCAGAGAGTAAATTCTGTTAAATTATTAGTGCTGAGGAGATGGTATAACCCTCTGTTCCAAGATGAATCCAATATTTGATTCATTCCCAAAGAACTAGTAGGGTATATAACAGGCTCCCAGACCTTAGCACAACTGACAGCATGTTAGAGGCACAATTTTGACCTCAAAACCCAGCACATAGGCCCCAACACTTGCCAAAATGGGAAGACAGACCTAGTCCATAGTTCCAGGAAGATACCTAAATATACTAACTTTGATTTTTTTTTTTTTTGCTTCTGTAAGTTCTGCTTCTTGTTAGCTAGAATGTGACAATCGGGATGTGGGGTTTTTTGTACATTAAAGACAAAGGGCTGTAATGCGGGGGGGGGATATAACTTGGTCAAGTTCCCCTTACAGTCACCATCCAGCAATGGAGACTGTCTTTTCATTTTAAGGGCGTCTGTGTGTTGGTCTCTGGTGGGCCTATGTCATGATAGAATAATAAAACAACTTTCCACAGAGTCCCTCAAATTCCAATATTGACACATGGTCTGTTTCTCTTTCCCTTCCTCCTTTTTGCTGGGCCTCCTGAAAGTCCATTTCAGACACTGTAATACCTGATCCAAGGATTTCAGTACATATCAACTCTCCAACATCAATTACCCTCATCACACTCTAGAAAATTAACAAGATAATTCAATAAACTGTAATAGTTATTTGAATTACATCTCCAAGTGTTTTACAAGTGTCTACTAGAATAAAGATCTGGTCATTTGCCCATTAACTTGGACTGTTATACCTTTTTGGGTTCTGAATTCTTTTTGATCTTGAAAATTTTAAGCTAATATCAAGTTTATGAAGAATCTGGGCAGATATCAGTGAGGAAGACAGTTTACCTTTATCTTGTGTGGTTGTTTCTTTGTTAATTAACTTGTCTGATCCTCGTCTCACTTGTTCTTTATTTAGGGAAAAGTTAACAAATTGGAAGTTGGATTTAGAGTCTTGAGTATATTGAGAATCATTTTGAGTGTAAAAATGCTTTATGGGGGATGCAATCTTAATTTTAGTCTTTTTTATGTAGACAGCTCCTCAGCTCCTTCCATACTTAGCAATGTGTGTGATAGCACCGTGTCAGTCCTAAAATCCTCCCACATGTATTTTCTGGCCCTCTGTAATGGTGGGTTCTCCTCTTTTCATCGTCTCTGCCTCCTTCCCTTTCTTCCTGTAGCCACACTCTAGAACAAGCAAACTAAAAACTCTGAGTTGCTTCCATATATCTTAGAAAGTCTTTGCTTAGTTTTGGAGGGTGTCATCACTGGAATTTGGACTCCTAGGTTGGCAGTAGTACTCTTTCATAACTTCAACCTTTCCAGTCTGTTGCTTTGTGGCAGCAGTGTTTCTGTTGGAAAATCAGCTGTCTGTTCTTTGAATGCAGAGTGCCTTTTCATCTCCAACTATTTCAAGGATCTTTCTGCTGTTATTCTTTATTTTACATCACTTTTCTAGTGTGCATGTGTAGGCTGAAATTTCTTGTATTAGAAAGTATTATGAGATTTGTGGATGCTCCACTTGGGATTGCTGAACCTCACCCACACTGCTTCAACTCAGCCAGTTCTAATAGCTAACTAGGCTTTCTACCATTTTTGTATGATTGACATTTTAAAAAATAAAAACTAATGAAAACCATACCCCCAATAGGGGGTAGCAATAATTTTTTCAATGATCTCTTAGACTATAGGTTGAGGCTAACCCCCAGGAACTGAAACTCAAGATGAAGTTTCAACTTTATCTTACTCCCTGTAACTGTTGCTTCCTCTTCGCGTCCTCCCTCTTATTCTTCTGTCGTAGACCCTGCCTTAGTTAGGGTTTCTATTGCTGTGAAAAGACACCATGACCATGGCAACCCTTGTAAAGGAAAACATTTAATTTGGCGTGACTTACAGTTTCAGAGATTTAGTCCACTATTGTCATAGTAAGAAGCATGACAGCGTGCAGGCACACATGGTACTGGAGAAGGAGCCGAGAGTTCTACATCTTGATCCACAAGTGTACTGTCTCATTGGTCATGGTTCGAGCATATAAGACCTCAAAGCCTACTCCCACAGTGGCACGCTTCCTCCAACAAGGTCATACCAACTCCAACAAGGCTACACTTCCTATAGGCCAAGCACTCAAGCACATGAGTCTATAGAGGCCATACCTATTCAAACTACTACAGACCTCCAATGCACATAGTAAAAAATACCTGTTATGGCTCTTATGTTCATATTTCCTCCCTGTATAAAACCAGCCAAGCCATTTGTTATCTTAGGCCTAACGAAGTGTCCTGGGAAAAAATTCATTTGCTGTCTTTAGCGGCTAGGCTTGTGTCTTGTTCTACTCTGCAAAAGATGTGTTTTCAAGAATGTGAAAATTCCCATAGGCATTTTCTGGAAGCCATCTTAAACATTACTGGAATTCAGTAATTTGGTATCTTTTTACTATATTGTAGGATCTTGTAACCATAAAAGTATTCTTTTGGAGAAACAGCCAGAGGCTGGTCTTCCCCATGTACAAGCCATTGCTCTAGGCATTTTCTTTACCTTTTAACACTATTTTTAAACCGTGCCTCCCTGTCTTCCTAGCTCAGAATCCCTGGGTACGTGTTTTGAAGATTCTTCAGTGCATTAAAGAATTCGTTTCCTACCATTTCCCTTTCATCTGCTGATGCGGACAGCAGCTCTCTGTACTTTTGATTCGTTGTTAGCTATCAAAGTTACTGTCAAAGAGGCACATCATAGGAATCAATTGTCTTCATTAAGAAGAGAAGGATTGCACATAAATGTGCTGTCTCAAAGCAAATTGTTCAGCATTATTGATACAAACACAAGGTAGGCACTTAAAATCCAACAACCATTGAGATATTCTTGAAGGTGAAAGTTTTAATTTATGCAGAATATGGACTTCATTATCTTCATTCCCCATTTCCCCTCTATTTTTTATTTTTGTCTTTCTATAATACTCACACACATACAACATGCACCCACACATGAAAGAATGACATCTAAAGGAATGTTCAGCACCCGAAAGATTGACATCTAAAGGGAATGTCCACCAGATATTCTAATAAACTAGCAATAAAAACATTACCAATACATCAAGTGTTTCCTGCAAAGGGTTTTCCATTCTTTATTCTTAATACTGGAACAGTTCTCCTGCATACACAGCTAACTTTGCTTGAGGAAGGGCTCGCAATTTTTGTTTTTCAGGACAGGGTTTCTTTGTGCAGCCCTGGCTATTCTGGAACTCACGCTGTAGACCTGGCTGGCCTTGAACTCACAGAACTTGAACTGTCTCTACCTCTGGAGTGCTGGGATTAAAGGCATGTGCCACCACTGCCTGGCTGAGATGCTTACAATTTTGAGATTGGAATTTTGACAAAATTAGTACAAATTAATTACATCCTGAGAACAATGGGATGCAAATAAGTGGTTTTATAGCTGTAAAGAGGTCATATTAACTCAGTTTTCTCCATGCACAGTTGATACAGCTAACAATGTCTTTGACAAGGTTTGTAATGGAACAACCTGTTAAGAGCAGCCTGTTCCCTAAGGGATGACTTTGGCTTAGACGTCAGTTATAACAACAACAACATGACTTGTTATGCCCTAAGGGATGTGGTAAGGAATATTCCCAAGGCTCCCTTTTGTTGGGGTCTCAACAGCTACTCAAGGTTGCTGTGTATCAAACCTGTTTTACTTTCCCCATACCTGCTGAATGCCACCGATCAAGGGAATATTCACCAAGCATCATTGAATGATGCTTGAGCATCTGAGCATGTGGAAAACAAAATGTCTTGACCCAGCATCTTCTGGGAGGGCACAGCTGCAGTAGACATGGGTGTGGCATCATTTCAAAAGGCAGCTACTGATGCTTTGACAACCCTCCTCTGCCTGGATTTTGTTTCAACTCTAACATTTTCAAAAGTTAGTTCTTTGTTAAACATGTTTTAACATTGGTGAAAGACAAATAAAAAATAAAATAAAATCAAAAGCTAAAAACCAAACCCTAGCTGGCGTAATCTATTAGAATTCCTCAGTGACTGTGGCAAATTATTGCTAACTTAGGCACTGAAATAGCAGCTATATATTCTATCACCGTTCTGTAGACTTGAAGTTAAAGTCAACAGAGGTTTGATTCCTCCTGGATAATTTTAGAATCTGTTCTGTGCCTTTTCCCTAGTTCCTGGTGGTTGCCAACCTTCCCTGGCACTCTTTATTTTTTGTAGATGCATTCCTCTGATTCCCCTTCCATCACTTCATCACGTTCATGCATCGATCTGCATTCTACCTTTGTGTTAGAACAGCACAGATTAGATTTCATGCTTTCCAGTATGATCTCATTTTAATGTACATTTTTTTTCTTTTTGGTGTGTGTGAGTGTGTGTGTGTATCTGTGCGTGTGTGTGTGAGTGTGTATCTCTGTGTGTGTGTGTGTGTATCTGTGTGTGTGTGTGTGTGTCTGTGTGTCTGTGTACTGGTAGCCATGTCCATGTGCTTGTACTTGGAGGCCAGAGGAGGCCACTGTGTATCCTTCTGTCACTCTGTACTTTACTCCCCTAAGTCAGGGTCTCTTACTGAGCCTGGAGCCTAGCCACTAACCAGCAAGCTCTAATGATCCCCTGTTTCCATTCTCCACAGTTCTGGAATTATAAGCACAGAGCCACAAGCTGTCCTTTTATATGGGTATTGGGGATTCAAACTCAGGCCCACAAGCAATAACAGCAAGTGCTCTTACCCCCTGAACTCTCCCCAGGCCCTTAACTTACATCTTCATTATGTTCTCAACAACTTCATTTCCAGTAAGATTACTGATTGATGCAGACAGCACAGTCAGAAGGATAGAGCCATTTAAGCCCTCTGACATCAGATACGTAGCTACAAGATTTGGAGCTCCACCTTGCTTTATCTGGTATTTCTTGACTATATCTCAATTCCTCCACTTGGAAAGGTAGTAAATATGTGATATTGTATGTTAGAAATATGTAATTTGCTTTTGATTTTATGAGGGATTACTCTGGATGTTCAAACAGTGTTGAGACTGTGAAAGACTATGGGAACTTTAAAAGTTTGACTGAGTAAATTTTGTATTATGATATAGTCAGGAGCCTATGGGGTCCACACAGTAGAATGTGGTGGTTTGAATGAAATAACCCTATTAATCTCAGGCATTTGAATACTTGGTCCCCATTTTGTGGCCATTTGTGAAAGATTAGAGGGTATGCCTTTGTTAGAGCAGTTGAGCCACTGAATTTTATGGTTTCAAAGGCCTCCCAATATCCCCAGTGTACTTTCTCTGCTTCCTGCATGCATGTTCAGGATATGAGCTCTCAGCTGTTACTGCCTCCATGCATTCACTCTGCCATCATGGGTTCTAACCCTATGTAACAGTAAGCCTAATTAAACATTGTCTTTCATAAGTGGCCCTGGTCGTGATGTTTTATCACAGCAATAGAGAAGTAACTAATATTCTGATAGGTAATACTTTTACATATTTTTTGATGGGGTAAAATTTGACCTATTACAGTTTAATTACATTTGACAGTCCTGTTGACTCCATTCCTTCTATCTTACCCCCATTACATCACAAAAAGTCAAATTTTGATTTATTATATTTTATTTTTTAGCAGATTCAATTTTTTAATTCCTAATTAAAAACTATCTTAGGATACTAGTAAAAAATTATCAGTAACTACTTTCTACACTCTTCGAAGATATATGTATGGACATAATAGGGATGATATCTAAGATAATCTTTAGTGGGTACATGCTGTATTTCCCTGGACATTGCTTTTAGTCACTGAGTAAATTGCAATTCAGCTCAAGAAAGTGGTCTTTGGCACTAAGGCCAGCAAGTTTTACAATCTGAAGATAAATTTCACAGAGTGGTGTGTATCTTGCTTGAGTCAAAGTATAGGCAGCACAGAGACATAGGTACCTAATCATCTTCCAACTATTTTGAGATGGAAATATGGTACCACAAGCTGGAGTAGTGGTACCATTTTTCAAACTAGTCCTTTCCCAGAGAAACGGTGGTCATTGTGCCCATGTAGCTAAGTCTTGCAAATATCTCTGCCTTAAGTGCAAATATCTGATGTGACTCTGTTGCAAGAAGAGGGTAGCCCTTTGTTTGTCCCGGCCACCCAGCTAGCTTACACCCGAAATAACCACACAGAAATTGTATTAATTAAATCACTGCCTGGCCCATTATCTCTAACCTCTTATTGGCTAACTCTCACATCTTGATTTAACCCATTTCTATTAATCTGTATATCACCACGAGGTCATGGCTTACTGGGAAAGATTCAGCATGTCTGATTCTGGCAGCTCCATGGCGGTTTTCTCACTCTGCTTTCTTTCTCCCAGAATTCAGTTCTGTCTTCTCTGCCTACCTAAGTTCCACCCTATCAACTAGGCCAAGGCAGTTTCTTTATGCATTATCCAATGAAAGCAACAGACAAACAGAAGGAACTCCTACACCATGCCTCCAACATTTTCATTATCTTGGCAGTTCTCTGAATCTTTCATCATTCAATATGATCTTGCTTTTCCATAGGAAATGTGAATCTTCCTAGGTATGGTAACAAAACTGTGGCCCAGTTTCCCCCAATAGTGTCTGTCATCTCTGTGAATATAGAAGTCATTTGATACAACCCACCCAACTAGAAAACACATAGACTCGCTAGAGATTAGTAAACTATTTGGGAATGACTATTGCAATAAACATATGTGTACCATAATACACTATTCAAGGAATTTGAGGAAGTGGGGGGGGGTAGGAAAATATGAGGGTTATATAAGCTGCTTTATAAAAACAATATCTGGCTACAAATATCAATGATGAAGTCAATGATAAAGTTCTATAAGTTCAAATTTGATCAGGTAACTGTTGGGCAAATATATTTGCTGAAATACTGTTTTTATGCACAGTTATTATAGTGTTTATCTAAGTCTGTGGTCTGTTGTAGAATATTGTTTTATCAGGCAAAGATATGTTACATTTGTTTATGCTGCAGAATATTACTTTAACTGTGTAAATATGTGTTACTTTTGCTTATGCTGCATTTGTTTAATGATGTAAGGATGTGTGTTTAATTATGCAAAAAAATATGTTTCATCTCTTTTACCTTGCCTGCCTAAGGCACCTGCTTGGTCTAATAAAGAGCTGAATGGCCAATAGCTAGGCATATAAGGGATGGAGGGCTGCCAGGCAGAGAGAATAAATGGGAGGAGAAATCTAGGCTTAAGAAGAATGGGAAGAATGAGATAAAAAAGAATGGGAGAAGGAGGAGAGAACAAGAGACACTCCTAGGGCAAGATGCTAGGCAATTGCCAGACAGACATACATGAGAAGCTGTGAAAGTAAGATATACAGAAGTAAAAAAGTTAATCAGCCCCCAAACAAAAGGTAGACAAAGAGAAACAAGTTAATTTAAGGTAAAAGAGGTAGCCAGAAACATGCCTAAGCTAGGCGGTGCATTTAAAACTAATAATAAATTTCTGTGTCATGATTTGGGAACTGGTTGGTGGTCCAAAAGAAAAATCCTGGTGCAGTGATCCTAGTGGAATTTTCTAGTCCTATCATCAGACTGATAGGTATACAGAAATCCTAATATCCTGATTCTGTTTATTGTGAAGATTTGACAATGCAATTCTGTTTTGCTTCTGACAATGTACAGAAGATTTTGGCCTGTTGCCTTGCTTGTGTGAGCTTTGAAAATGTTTAAGTACCTATTTCAGTATCCAGCTCCAGAGAATTGCTAGGTCCCCCACGTAGGCATTTCTTCCTCAGAAATGAAGGCCTGTAGACCAGAGCTTAAATCAGAGGAACAGAAAATAAAACCTTGGCTAGCAGCTTATGGGGAACACAATGAGAGAAGTCTCTTCTGTTTTCTGTATCTTGACATTTTGGTTGCAATAGAAATTGCACTCTGCATTGAACACTGCCATTTGGAGGACATTGCATAGTCTCTTGAAGTGCTTCTTTATCATGGGCCACCATAACTGAGTCTTGTGGGATAATTGATCACATTGTGAACCCTGCGACTACATTAATAAAATAAAATCAACCTTGGGTCAAGAGGCAGAGCCAGCAACTAATTGACAGAAAGTAGTCCTAGAGAGTGAGAGAGAGTCTGAAAATGGATAGAGAGATGCACAGGAAGTAGTAGGGAGGGACGTTGAGTGTGGAGGTCTTTTTTTGGTTTGAAGTGGCAGGAGGGAACGCTCTCTTGCTGGGTTGCAGACAAGAGGAAGGTCAGCTGGTTGCTTTTCAGTCTCTCTGAGCTAGCAGGTTTTCACCCCAGCATCTGACTCCCAAGTCTTCATTGGTAAATCAAACAATAGAGATTTAGTTAAAAACTGCATTTGGCAGCAACAACAGGAGGCAGATGTGGCTGGAGGCAGAGGTTTTGCCAGGTCACTGCCCGAGTTTGTGTGGGGGTAGGGGACAGAGACTGCAGGAGTGCAGTTAATAGCTGAAACATAGTAGACTCAGGTGCATCCACAGTGCTGGCAATAAAACAACAGAGTTTCCCAAAGTTGTTCCATTTTCTATCATGCCAGATGCTTTGGAGTGATGAACATGATGGAAACTGGAGAGAGAGTTCCATGAAAATGATGCATTACATTCTTTATGTCCTGTAAAATCAGCTTCTTGAACAAATGCTGTGAGGAATGTCACAATAGGGGCTTAAGAAGTCAAACATCTAAAGTAGGATTAATGGGGCTAAGTTGTTCAAAGTTATCTAGCATATACCACTTTCCTTGGGCAAGAGCTTTCTTCCATGAACACCAACTTTGTGGCCTTGGGGTTCAAGATGGATGGCTCACACTATACAGTGTCCTTTAAGCTCCAGTGTGACTCAAGGTGCTCTTCCCTGAAGGAGGAGTGATCATCTCCAGATGATGACATGGTTCTGCTCCATAGTCCTAGAGGTTGTTTTCTGATTCAGCTACAGGCCTGAGTCAGGGACCTTCCCAAGGTGCCATTCAGTTTTCCTATCTGTCCTAGTCACTAAAGAAATCACAGGGTCCAGCTAGCAGAGTTCTGCATGTGGCCTAGTGTTGCAAATGTAGTCACATTCTTTGTGAATTCAGACTTTAGGCACTTTCTTGTGGTTTAGTGCAAAGTCTTCTTAAGAGGTTCATAGGACGGGTAGCTGCACTAGAACTGCTGTGCTAGTACACGTTCATTAATCCTGCTGTGAAAGTCCTGTGAAAATGCACTTGAGGGAAACATTTCACGAAGCTGATTGACTGACTCAAACTTCAGTGATGGTGGAGAACTGGAATGTTGCAGGCTTCATGCAATTGTTTGCCATGCTGCAACATGGGAACTTTTGTTGTTTTCTGCTGTGTAGGCCACACCGTGATGTGGGATTCCCCTTTGTATGCTGTGAATATCATTGGTTAATAAAGGTACTGCTTTGGGCCTATAGCAGAGCTATGGGGAAACAGAGCTAGGTGTGGAAAACTAAACTGAAGGCTGGGAAAAGAAAGGCGGAGTCAGAGAGAAGCCATGGAGCCGCCACTTGAGACAGATGCGCTGAAACTTTGCTGGTAGGCCACCACCTCGTGGTGATGCACAGATTAATGGAGATGGGTTAAATTAAGATGTAAGAGTTAGCCAATAAGAAGCTAGAGCTAATGGGCCAAGCAATGATTTGAATAATATAGTTTCTGTATGATTATTTTGGGGCTGAGCAGCCGGGAACCAACAAGCAGCCCCTCCCAACAACACTGTCTGGCTCATGAGCTTCCATAAAGTCTCCTTTTTGCCTCCCTTGCCCTGTAGAGTGCTGGGATTCTAAGCTCAAGCTATGTATCCAGATTTTACCAGCGTCAATCTGAACTCAAGTTCCAACTCTTGCATGGCACACACTTTAACCAGCTGACCATCTCCACAGCCCCCTTCCTGGGTTTCTAAGATTAAGATTAAAAACCCTTGTCAGAGATGATAGATACATAGAATTTTTGTGTAGTGACTAAAAGTAGGGCTCAGGCCTGGGTCTGACTCTCAGCTCCAATACTTGGAGGTCATGAGACCTTGGGTGTGCCTCATAGGCTCTTTTCTTACACGTATCTGTACTTATAATAACAGATGCTTGTAGAAGTTGAGGTGTATGTGCTTACAGTGCTTGAATCAACACCCAACCAACCAGAATCATTCTACGACTCTGCCACTGCATCTCTGCGATTGGTCCAACAGCATCTGGTACCTTTCTATTTTTGATCATTATCAAATCAGCCCAAATTCCTTTCACTTGTTCCAGTAGGGTTTGACCTTACAATGTGGTCTATGTTCTTTCCTCTGCCTGGAAATGTTGTCTTCTCTACTCTACAGGTTTGGTAATGACGCCTTTAGAATGAGTTTCACAGATCTTCTACAGAGAGTATGGCTGACTGAGAACCCATCCTATCTCCTTTTCTATTGTTATAACAAAATACTCAAGAACAGGTAATTTACAAAATAGCTGGTTTATTTAGCCATGGTTCTAGAAATTTGGAAGTCTAAGAGAAAGGCAGTGGGATTTAGTGAGGGAGGACCTTCCTCCTCTATTGATAGAGTCCAATTTTATCAGTTCACTGAGATGGAGCAAGCATTCTAGCTTGGCCTTACTTCCTTTTCTCTGACTACCAATTCTGCAGTGGGTCCCCACCTTCTTACATTATCTAATTCCTCCCCAAAACCTTATCTGCAAATGCCACCAACATAATTGAGAGTTATGCAACATAAGAAATTTCAGAAATGCATTCACCTCACAATGGGGTCCCTGTTGCTGTATTTGAAACTATGCCTAGTGGACTTGCTAGAACATCCTGTTCCTGGGAGACATGGTACTTTGCTGTCTGGTTTTTTCGACTTCAGAGATCCGTGGTGGTATTGCATGGTGGTCTAGAACTCTCATCACTAGGCTCCCCCCCTTTCCTACTGTATCTGGGATCAGACTTCCATTGTACTCCCTAGAACTCTCGTCACCAGGCTCCCCCCCTTTCCTACTGTATCTGGGATCAGACTTCCATTGTACTCCCTAGAACTCTCGTCACCAGGCTCCCCCCCCTTTCCTACTGTATCTGGGATCAGACTTCCATTGTACTCCAATGACCAGCTCAACCCTTGCTGCTAGCACCCTCTGCCCTTCCTTTTCTCCAATAAAACAATAAAACCTCTTCACCCTTAGTCCCATCCTTTTTTTTTTTTTTTTGTCTCTGGTGATACCTTTTTGTTTTGTTAATTTCCCCATTACTTTCTGGGTAGATAAAAGTTAATACATTTGAACAGCTGAGGGAACAGAAATGAAACCTGCGGTCACATGGGCTGCCTTACTGTACATTCAGTACTCAAGTCCCTTCTTGTTACCAGAGAGTCAGTGATATACACAATGCTGAAATATTTGCTTGTTTATCTGATTGTGTAAAAAATGTTTATTCAATAAGATTCATCTCCTACTATGGGCAGGGACATGACCATCTCCTGCACTTAACTGCGTTTTGTGCTTAACATATATATGTGCAAAATATATAGTGTTGAACTGAGTGAATCTTAGAGATTTTCAGATGAGGGGCTGGGAACTGGAGGAGCTAAGTAAATCTGACAGTTTGGGAATGTGGGATATGTTTGAGGTAGTTAAGGATAAACAAGATACTGATGAATAGCTGAAGATAATACAAGGTCCTAGATTCTTGGGAAAAGGCATAGCATATGTTGGCCATGATGTGTCCCCTACTCTCTGGAGCAGTTCCACTCCTGTTGTGCTCTTTAGATGTGTTAGCCTTTGTCAAGATGTTTGTTCTAGATTGAGAGCCAAGGGAACAAAGAAAAGGCATCAATAGTCTCCAAAGCAAGCAAATGTGGTTATAATTTAAGATGGTTCAGTTTGGGCCAGCTCCTTTGCTCTCTCATCGTGTGGGAGGAAGTCACAGGAGCACCATTTGCTCAACTAAGAGGGGCGTGGCAAGGCTGGGTGTCAGAAGCAGCCTATGTTCTGCCCTATTCAACAGCTACTTTGGCAGTAGAGTGTTTTACCTTTAGAAATTTCCTGGTTCAATTTTAACCAAAGGACTACTCTGTCTGGTTTTATTTTATTTTATTTTTGTTTTTTTTCTCACTTTTAAAGAGTGAGACTTAGCACAACAAAAGAACTCAAAGTTCTGGTTTCAGAAATCATGGGCTTTGGGGGTGAGGATGGTGGTTAGTGGTGTCTGACTCATGGTTGCTATGTTGTAAGTTACACAAAAATTGATTGCAATGAAACAAATCAAAAACAAACAAACAAAAAACTCCCACCACTCAGTGATCAGAAATTGTTCCAATTTGGAAGGAAATTAACCTACTATTTGAGATTACAATCATCTCCCCTCATCTCTCCCCCACAGCTGTATGTTCATGCCTTGAAGATGCAGGGGTACAACCTATTCTGTGTTTGGGGTTGCTGTGGCTGCTGTCATTTTCTTAGGGCAGCTTCTCAAAGACAACTAGCCTAGTAGTCAGTCATTTGGCTCCAAATTACAACTTGAGTGTGTGTCTGTGTGCGATGCATACCTGGGTACAGATGGGTGGAGAAATGGTTACTCTTCTGTCTTTCCACATTTCTGCTTAACCGAAACCTGTAGAATTTAATCAAAGCGCAGGTATGCCTACCCAGATCAAAGCAATCAAACGAGAGATGATGGAAAGCACAGAGAAGCTTGCTGGTAATTTAGTAACTGAGGAGGAGAAGCTGGTCCTTTGCAAGGGCTCCCGATTCCGAGCATGTCAGGTCTAGAAGAACAGCACCTTTGCCTGCCTTCACTGTCAGGGTGGAGAAAGAAAGGAAAGAAAGCTGCAGGGTATACTGGAGTAAAATTCCCCTTTCTTTTAAGACACAATGGCTTGTGTAATTCTGTCACATGCATCTGTTGCTCTGTCTCTTACGAGCTGCTGAAGTGCTCACCAGAACATCCAGGGGAGCCCTTCTCCCTCCCACCCCCTGACACCTGCCAGGAAAATGCTGCATTATTCATCGGGAGCTAATGGCAGGTGATGAGATCTTTTCACGCTGCATCCCTCTCAGTGGGTGTTTATCACCCTGTTCACCAGCAGCCCTGCTATTACTGAGGGGCCAGAAGAACACTACACACTCGCTTGAAAGTAATGGGAAACGTGCCCAGCTTCCTGGACTCCCAAGTGCAGATGAAGGTTATCGCTGGGGCAGATGTGACGGCCTGGGTGGGAGGAGGGTGGTCACTTTGAACAGCTTAATTTTGGAAATCCATACAAATCATGTCAGAGCCATGGTAATCCATCTTCTTTAGCTTCTAGCCTTTCAGCAGTCATTGCGCTGTAATAATTTCCCCAATTCACCTGTGATCTCTATAAATAGCCAGACTGGGGGAGGGATGCAGAGGAGGGAGCGATGGGTTTGGCTGAGTGTCTGGTGAGCATTCTGGCAAGGAATTTATCTCTGTCTAGTAAGCAAGATGTTATCTTCTCAAAGGTGGGTGGGCGAGTAACCTCAGACAGGAAGCTAGCAGGGGTACAGTCCTGAGCCCCCAGCTCCGGACTCTGGTGTCATTTAAAACCGACTTGACAAGTCAGTCCATGCTGCTATTGATTTATATGAAAGTCTATGGCATAAACATTATGCAACTATATCATGCTAGCATGTGGGCAGAACTGAGGGACAGTCTCATTTGCAAGTACTGAGTCCCCAAGGGGCACCCAGTTCAAAGATTTCTTTGTCATTGCATGTTTGTCACAAATAAATTCTTTCAGTTCAATTCTAGCCTCTTACTTACTCATCTATCTCATAGTGTTTTTTTTTTTTTCCTTTTTTGGTGCCGGGGGGAGCTTAGGAATAAAAAGATGTTTGCTGCATAGTTTCAGGGATGTCAGGGATAGGGAAAGAATCCAGGTGGAAAGGCTATTGTGGTCAAGCCAAACTGCAGGGAGGCAGGCGGGGTTTGGTTTTCTTTATTCACTGTGGCAGGTTTTACCCTTTGACTGCTGTTTCTGCATCTATGATAGGCTGGCTTCTTGCATATCACAGGCAGTGCAGTGTGCGAAGGCCACTGGGTGTATATTTCTTAAGATAATAAAGACAAGTTTTAATCCTAGTCCAACTTTAGTAGAAGTTGGAATTTAACCTTCTATTAAAACTTATTTTTATTGTGTGTGTGTGTGTGTGTGTGTGTGTGTGTCCTTTTATGTATGCAGGTGCCTGCGTATGATGATGGCATGTGTGTGTAGGTTAGGTGGCAGTTTGCCCAAGTTGGGTCTCTCCTTCTACCATCTGGGTCCAGGGACCAAACTCAAGTTGTGAGGCTTGGCAGCATGCAATCTAAGCTATCTTACAGGCTAGAATTTAACATTGGCTTTTGCTTTTATTATTGGTAATATATATATATATATATATATATACATACACTATCCAGGGCAGGATTACTTTAATAACAAAATAGTAGCTATTTAGAGAGGATATGACAACTGCTGCATCACTCTTTTTGCTCAAACTTATTTTTATCTCTTTAGGTAACCTAAGCAGACCTATTCTTTCTTCATGAGACAGGAAAGGCCAAACATTCTAATAAATGTTCTAATAAATGTTTTGGTAGATGGTTAAATAGCTGATACGCATGTAGACCATGGCACTTCATTGGTGCAGTCTTAGAAAGACCTGTAGTGGGACTATGCTGAAAAAGTCAATGCCCTCAAATGAGATGTTGCACAGTTCTATTCATCTGACACTTTAGAAAGGATGACAAAGGAGAATAGATGAGCGGTAATAATAAGGGTGGCAGGAGGTGAGTAGCTATAAAAAGGACAACGCAAAAGAGGCTCATGATAGTGGGAGATCTGGATCTGAATTGTGATGGTGGATCCAGGAATCAATACTCATGGTAAAAACAACATGGGATTAAACCTACACACACATACACACACATGCAAAACTGAATCAGTCAGCATGCTGTGCTGTGTTGATAGTTTGCTTGAGAAATTGTGTTGTAGGTTAGCCCTGTTTCGCCACTGAGCTCAGTGTGTGTGTGTGTGTGTGTCCTTTTATGTATGCAGGTGCCTGCGTATGATGATGGCATGTGTGTGTAGGTTAGGTGGCAGTTTGCCCAAGTTGGGTCTCTCCTTCTACCATCTGGGTCCCCTGCCACCCTTATTATTACCGCTCATCTATTCTCCTTTGTCATCCTTTCTAAAGTGTCAGATGAATAGAACTGTGCAACATCTCATTTGAGGGCATTGACTTTTTCAGCATAGTCCCACTGCAGGTCTTTCTAAGACTGTGAGGTACATACGTCACACACATTGCATACAGATTTGGACAAGGACAATTTCTCAGGCAACTGTACTCTGAACAGCTACAAATGGGCAGCTGGACAATGCTATCAATTCTAACTTTGTAGCTAATTTGAAGTATTACTTTAATTTCCACTCCAATGCCTTCACTCTAGATATGAAAGAGCAACAATACCAGTGCATTTTAATTTGAACTTTGTCAACCTTCTTTTCTTTTGAGTAAAGGTTGTTTAAATTATACTTCTTCATTAAATATCTCATCACTACTTGCTGCGGTATTTGGCTATTGTAGATAATAGCTCTAGTTTTCAAATGAAAAAGAAAGATAATAAAATATTTTCAAAAGGTAAGATAAAAAAGAGTGTGAATATAATTCTTTAAAAACAAGAAAAAATGTAAAACTTTTACCAGATGCAGACAACCTGTTTTTATCAAGCACTCCAATTTTTATCATCTCCACTATCTAGAACACAGTCCACGCCTAGAAGAAAAGAGAAAGGCTCTCAAAAATCTTAATATCTGTTATTAGAGTAATTGACATTATGTCCAAGAGCTATTTCTCCAAAAGATCAAATTTGAGAACAGTATAGAAAATGGTTATAGAATTTTGGCTATACATCTTGGCTCTCAGTGCATGGATAGCAATAGGGTCCAGATGCTTAGCATTCTGAAGTTTTCCTCTAATTTTTTGTTGATTTTGGATAACTGCTCACTCTTTCTAGGCTTTAGTACTCTCAGAGGCACATTGGGCTTTATAGACTCTATTGCTTATAGACTGTCTAGCAATTCCATGAAAGAGTCCTTGTAAAGTTATGAAGTCACCAGCAGTGACAAATAATCAGAAATACTAATAATATGGAATAAATGAGGCTTATGCCCAGTAAATTGCTGAGTTTGGAGAAGGTATCTGAAAATTGTGTCCTTCAGAGAACTGATCAGCATACCAAATTCACACTTGAAAGAAACTTCAGTAATATTTCAAAATGCCCACCAGGGACTGACACAGTAGCTGCTCTCTCTATTCCATCCAAATGAATATTCAGCCCCAGAGAACCTTCTTACCATGTATCATCAATTATACAGAGGGCTCTAGCTGTTTGAGGACCACCTGCACTTGTACATGCTTGAGCAAACGAATGTGTTTGCACCAAACCAAAGTATGATTGTTACATCGTCTAGTAGCATACTATTTCCGAGGCCTTGACATCTTTTCATCTTCGTTTGATCTAGATAGCTATTCTCTTTCTGCCATTACGCTCAAGCAGTCCAAGCCCCCAGTCTAGATCTGTCCAATTAATATTTTAGAATTATGAAGTATGATTCTTACGCTATTAAAAATTCCATTATTTTGCAAAACTACTGTGACCACAAAAGAACTCCTATTTTCCTATGTGTGGAGAAGACAGTACTATGTGATAGCTAACAATGTAAGGAGAAATGTGTGGCAGGATCAACCCTGATGGAGGAGGCGGGTGCGTATGTGAGATGGAGGGACGAGCCAGGGAGAGCAGGTTGCACAAAATCTGGTGTGGGTCTGATTTCTTTCCCAGCATTTTCATTAACAATCTTGGTGAGATCACAGGATCTCTGTGAGCCTTTGGCTCGTTAGCTTTACAATGTTGAGAATGTAGGCTCACAGGCGCACAAATTGGCTTTGAATTTTGGCTTTTCTACTTAGCTGATTGTGTGGACGAGGTATTTAAAGGTTTTATGCTTCAGATGTAAAATGAAGATATTAATAGCTGAATTGCATAAGACTTTGAGGGGATTAAATGAAGTGACATAGTTAAATATACCTAAATCATCACCCATGTAATAAATTGGAACCACTGTTGAGGGGCTGGTTGAGTTAGAGAAAAAAGGCAAGACTTACAGACAGTGGCTTCTTCGCCTCTGGTACTGTTTCTGCTCTCATCGTCCACGATAGTAATGGCACAGCAATGCTCTCTCCAGAGTTGTGCCCACATTTTCAGCTCCTGGGTCCTGGGGATGTGTATTTTATCAAGAAAGTAACTTTCCAGTTGTCATCAAGGTCTTTTAGAGACGGGGCTTACCTTATTGGACCCCCATGGATCCAGTTTAATTATATAAGTCCTTACAAGCAGAGACCTTTTTCTGGTTGAAGTGTAAGACGCAATGGAAGGGGTGGCCAAAGGCTTTTAACACGTGAAGATTAAAGCAGCTGCTGATAGCACTGAGATACAGGGATCATGCGAGAAACCCCAGGGACTTAGGACAGCTCCATCTGAAGGTCCCCAATTCTAAAACCTCACAAATGAGGCATCTGCCAGCAACGAGAAGAGCTGGTAAGCAGATTCTCTGAACTTCCTTTTAAGAGCCGGGTTGCTGGGCTTGATTTACCTTCTCTGTGAAACCAAGATCAGACAAAAAAAAAAAAAAAAAGAGCCAAACCATGCCCAGCTTCTGGCCACTTCCAGATGGGATGTTGAGTATGTGTTGTTTTCTGTCACCAGCTGCCATAACTTCTTACAGCTGCAATAGAATATCAACATTTCCTTCCGGATGTGCAGGTTACTGATAGCAAGGATGTTTCACAGGATGACATCACCAGCGCAGAGAAGTGTGTGTAGAGACTGAGATACTGTAGCTGGAAGGAAGCTAGAAGTAGGAGGTAGGCAAAATTAACAGCCGAAAGCTTTGGTTTTTGCTTTCTGCTTTTTCCCCTTATTTTAAAATTTAGAAACAAATGAAAGAACTTACATAAGGTCAGACATCTGACTGTTGCTTCTGAACTAAAACGGGACCATTGAATTTCCATAATTTTTTCTCACTCTTGATATTGACCACCTCTCGTGGACCCCAGTCATATACTGGCCTGTAGGCCGACATGTCAGCCATTTGTGGCACTAGAGTGGGTAACTAACATAAGGTTCTAACAGAGGGGAGATTGACTTTGGCTCATGGTGTGTTGGCACTGTTGTTATGGGCCTCAAACATGGTACATGGTAGTAGACATGTATGACAGATGAAAATTTCTTTTCTTTTTTCCTTCCTTCCTTCCTTCCTTCCTTCCTTCCTTCCTTCCTTCCTTCCTTTCTTTCTTTTCTTTTCTTTTTTCCTTTTTGGCTTTTCAAGACAGGATTTCTCTGTCTGACAGATAGTCCTGGCTGTCCTGGAACTCTCTCTGTAGACGAGGCTGGTCTTGAACTCAATGAGATCTGCTTCTCTCTGCCTCCCAAGTGCTAGAATTAAAGGTGTGTGCCGCCAAAGTTTTGTGGCAAGTAGGAAACTGCCAAAGAAAACAAAAGACACTCTATTCATGCCCTTCCTGTCCGTGAAATCAGAGCCATTCGGAGTCAGTCATTTCCCTGAAGCCCTAGTGGCCAAGGAAGATTTTACAACATAAACCTTCAGTGGACATTTCAGATTCAAACAATAAAAAGTAACAAGACTGAAGCCTGAATAACAATGAAGAGTGTTTTACTATTCAGCTAGTGACTAACTTTTTCCTTTGCAAGGCTAGCTTCTTGAAAAACCATTTATTCATACATTTATTTGCAGTGCTGGGGGATCAAACCTATGGTTCCTTGCATGCTAGACAAACACATTGCATTTCAGGTGTGAATCCACATAAGACTTCATTAGTCAGACTAAGGTATATGGAATCCTAGCGCGACTGTAGTTTTCTAGTGCCCTACTTTTGTATTAGCTAATATAGGCAGGAGGAAGTAAGGGGAACATTAGATAAAGGATTGGGTGAGGCGGCTGCCGAGAAAAAACCCTGTACCAGTACTGTTCAGTGTACTCATGGGGGTGATTTATGTGCACTTAGAAGGCTGTCATCCAGAGTTTGACCAGTGTTTGTAAACAGTCTGCCAGCCAGCAATGCAAGGAGTTAATTCCACTGGTCAGTTATGTTTTGGTATATTGTCCATGAAATCACTGAGCAGACATGTTGCTTCGTCATAGAACCTTCACCCAAGTTCATGCAGGCAAGATGCAATTGCCTTCAGAGGCATCTGGGAGATGTATGTCAGTGAAGGATAGCAGAGGCTTTGCAGTGCTGAAAATATGGCTCTCTTTTTGGATGCCATCAGAATCCTAGTAGATGCTAAAATCATGTAGTAGGTAGGGTATTTTTCTTCTGTTGCTCTAGTATTGATGATAAGACTTAGAGTTGAAAAGAGTTCAAGTACCTCTCATTTAAAGAGAACCGTGTAAACCATGTGGGCTAATCACTTGTCCAGAACTTAAAATGACCCATCCCTTTCATACAACCATTTCCCCATATCATGTTGGTAAGAATACCACTGTATGTCCATTTACTTGAACTGTAGATAGGCCTTGTGGTGTGAGCATGTTGTCATAGAACCTTGTTACATTTGTTGCATGCTTGAATACAATGTTCATGAAAAGCAAATACTTGGTAACTGTACATAATGGGGGATTACATCAGCCTTTTCCTCAATTTGACCAGTCCATGCATTATATACATTTTCTGTGCCAGGAATGAGGGGGCACCAATTGATTAAAACAGTTCTTTGGCTTCAAGATCTTACATTCTGAAAATCAGCATGTTAGATTATGGACACTCGGGCTTGTTCCACAGAAAGGGCTATAATGGAGTATGAAGAGGCCATAAATGAATGTATTATTAGGCTATAAATGATCCTATGGTGAAGTCCTTGAAAAAAATCCTTTATTCTTTATATTTACGATATATAAAGATATATATTTATAATCACACTTTAAAACATTAATTATTGTAGAGCAAAAATTCAGAAAGATGAATACACATGTATTATATTAGCTAATTGTTGGAATAAAATGTATTACAATTTTCAATTTTTAAAGTTTTTTAAAATTATATGTATGTATGTTTTGGTTTGTGTGTGTGAGTGACGGTGTCTGAGGAGGCTAGGAAAGGGCATCAGCTGCCTCATGTGGGCGCTGGGAACTATGCTTTTTTTTTTTTTAATGCAAGAGCATAAAGCATTCTTTATCCCTGAACCATCTCTCTAACCCCATGAATGTGTTTTAAAATTTAATTTTCAAAACTAAAGTGTTTTTACAAGTTAATGTATGTGCTCATTAAAAAAGAAGTAATATATAACAATGAAAGCAAAAGTTACCAGTAACCCATTTTCTAAATGTAAAAGCTAAGACTAATTTCTTGGTGTATTTTCCTGAATGCTTTTTTCCTACTGATACATCTTATAAATACATAGTTCAGATCATGCTATGTTTTCCATTTAAGATATCCGTGTCACTTTCTAAGGGAATTATACAATATACACTTGTTTTCTGTTGTAAGTATAGAGCTTGGTATGAAAAGCACAACCTCTCCTCCTCATTCTCCCTTAGCTTCTCTTTTATGCCCCGAAGGCAATTGTTGCTGTATTAGTAACTGTTATATCTATATGATAAATCACTATGTTCAAGGCAATTTATAAAAGAGTTTTCTTGGGCTTATGGTTTTGGAGAGTTAGAGTCCATGATGATAGAGCAAATTCATGTTGACATAAATAGCTGAGTGCTCACATCTCAAACTGCAAGCAGGGGGCAGAGAACACGCTGGGAATGACTTCCCCCACCCCCCATCACATACCTCCTCTAACAAGGACACACCTCCCAGTTCTTCTCATACAGTTCCACCAGTGGGGGACCCAGTATTCAAACATATGAACCTATGGTGCCATTCTCATTCAAGCCACCTTAGTGGGATGCATTGATGCTTGTGGTGCTTCTTGAAGCTACTTCTGTGAATGTAAATGTTTTGCTTCCCTCACCACTCTTCCACTTATCTCCTCTCTTGTCCTGCTTCCTCATTCACAGTGACTTTTAATTTCATAGTGCCGTGGCAAGGGGCTTAGCTTTCTTTTCAGAAGTGCAATTTTTAGACATTTGGCCTTTGACTTTGTCCTGAAGGCTGACCATCAGTAAGTAGCAATAGTGTTCGTGGCCATTCACAAATTCAACTAACGGTGTTGGGTTGCATTTTTTCTTTGTATATCTAATATTACAAAGATTTTGACTTTTGAGGAAGGCTTTTCCTAATTTCAAAGTCAAATAGATGCACCTCCATTAGAAATTCTTGCAATTTTATAGCCTGGCTCATGTGCACTGTTTCCCACCCCAACCCCAGGTTCTGTGTTTTTCCTGTTTAACAAATAAATTCTTTAATGCATTTATTGTCTTTCTTTGTATTTTTTGCCATATTGTCAACTTCACAGCAAGTTTTTCCTGTAATCTCAAGTCATACACGTTCTTGTTCTGCCGCGAGGTCCCTTCTAGAGAACAGTGACGTCCTGCTGTCATCTGTGCTGGTTGTTCTTTTATCCACTTGTCGCTGCTTCTGAGGTCACTTCTCTCAAAACCCTACATCTTCCCATTTGGTTTCAACAGCTGCTATATTACTACAGTTCCCACTATTGCTTATTATAGGTCTCCTCCCTTTTCTCCTTCACCTCTTTCTCCTATTCCTCTTCCATCTTCTCCTCTTCATTTTTTTTTTTGTCTATAGCATATACTCGAATATTTGCTTCAAAGGTTGAGCTCAGGTCATAAGCATTCTGAAGCCATACATGTCTAAACATACTTTTACTTTTATCTCCTTGCCTGATTGGTATTTTGTTGTGGTGGACTGTTAGGCTCAAAATCATAAAGAAATTTAAATGGATACTTCTCTCCTAATATTCAGAGTTACCAATGAGAAGTTTGGCACTAATTGAATCTATACCTGTGTTTTTGTTTTGAAGATGAAGCCATGTTTTTATTCACCCTTGCAGAAGCTACCTGAAAGCAAAAAAATGAACATATGGAAATGGTAGTGCCTAGTTGGGAGTCCTCTATGTTTATCTAAACTAATGTCAATGGTCTTTTGTCAGCCAGGTCTAGACTCATTCTTGTTTAAGTGCAGGTTCCCCCAGAGTTGAGAGAGAGTAGTTTTGGAGGTGATGAATGGGTATAATTTGACATGCATTAGGTCAAATAGAGGGAAGAATGGTTTCCGGTATTAGAAGATGAACAATTACAATTTTTATCTATTATAATTCAATTTTATGATGCTAATATGAATTGTGATTCCTTTGTTGAAATTCTTGAGGCCAGAAGTCTCTGAGATTATTTTAAAAAATCTTAGACTATTTACAAAAACAAGATGAAATGATACTGAAGTCTATTTGAATATGAAATTCATTTATGTTTTATATGTATCTTATAGAGATTTCCTGACATAATTTTATAATGGATTTTTAGTAACAAAGTTACATGCTATAAAAATTTCCATTTGTGGCGTCATATCTCTACTTGAAAATGTTTTGATTTGGAACATTTAGATTTTAGATATTCAGGTTGGGGTGCTCAAATGTCAATCATACACTGAGAGGCAGACGAAAAGCTCTCACTTCTGTGACTGGAACAATAATAGCACATGTTCACAAGGACACTTTGAGCATGTCTCTTATTGACACTATGATTCTACCATGTTCTGAAATATTTATTGGATGAGATTGGAATCATCAGTAATTGTGACTTGGTGGCGGTTTGTGGAAATACACTTTTGCAGCCCTGAGAACCATGTGGTTCTATTCAGATAGTTATCACAAATAATTAAGGTCAAGGGTATCATCGGTTATTATTTTTGCCACAGTGCATTAAAATAATATTGTCTGAAAGCTGCTGAGACTGATGCAGCACTTTGAAGCCTTCAGGTGCATTAGGCGAGTGGACGCCTATGGGGGTGGCTGCGCAGAGTGAGTGATAGTGCACAGAATTAGGTGATGGAATTACACAGAATGATTTTAGCTTTCATAGTCTAGAATTATTGCACTATATATAGACACCTGTGGAAACCAGGAGGCTAAGGTAAACTCGTCATGTACAAGAGAGTCATTTTATGTGCAAGGTGTCTGCAGTGTTGTCTCCAGTCCCGCCGCTTTGGCTTCCTTCTTCTCTCTCTCCCCTCTTTAGTAATGTGTAGAGTCCTCCCTAGCATCTCTTTAAAATTGTTTTTATTAAGCTGTACATTTTTCTGCTCCCCTCCCTTTCTTCCGCTCCCCTTCTACCCTCTCCTATGATCCCCATGCTCCCAATTTACTTAGAAGATCTTGTTTATTTTCTTTTTGTTTTTTTTTTCTCCTTCTTATGTAGATCCATGTATGTCTCTCCTGGCACCTTCAAGATTACTCTAAATTTCAAAGGCAATTGTGGAAGAAACTTTTTTTTTGTCACTGGTTTCCTATATTCTTTAGATTTTTAATCATTATTTACAGAGAGCAGATGAGATCAATGCACAAATCTGGAGGAAAAGAATAAACGGCTGGTGAATTTCAGTTCTGATTTTTTGAAACATTTCTGTCTTCTTTTGAGAAGGTGTGAGATGGATAATTTCCCTCAATGCTTCCTGGCTCTCTCCCGTTGAAAAGACATCCATTTCTGACACTTAACAAAGCGTCTTTTCATAGCAAGAGATGTGCTTTCCTATTCTTGGATCCTCCTTGGAACTCTGGGCTGCAATGCTGCTTTGGTGTTGCTGAACAAACCCCAAGACCCTGGTTCAGTGGGCTAAAAGTGGCCACTTGGGCATTCAACCAAGTGACTGATGATGCTGCCATTTATCATGGAGACACTCTGTGGAGCACAGGCAGAGGTTCTTCCTGGTGGGCTTAGACGCACAGAATCCTGGTGAACATCTACTTTGACATGGCTCTGACAGCAAAATAATTTTCAAGATATTTTATTACCCTAGGCACATCTAAAACAGCCTGCATGGTCACTACTATGGCCCCAAATCAGAATTAGACTAATATCAGGGGAAGGGAGATGGCAGCAGCACATTAGCCTGTAAAGCAGGAAAATCTAAACTTATAGGGAAGACAGCACAGAAACCAAAGGAAAACACATTTAGTTGGAAACATGCACTGCTCGGTTAGTATGGACAGAGCTGGAAGACAATGGAGAAGGGATAAAAATGATATGATCCTGCTTTTCACAGCTGTTTACAGTTGATGGCATGTATGTTTCCTCTTGTCATTACAGCTAGCCAGTGTGCAGGGGACTGTTGCCTCCCCTTTAAGTACATGACCTCAGGTGAACTTGCTGCAGGTCCAAATGCTCTAGGAGGCCATTTTCACTATCATTGCATGCTCAGCACCCAGTGTGTGGCCTGGTACATGGCTGGCAATTAAATAGATGTTGAGTGATGCACACAGTGGCTGAGCTGAGCTTAAATCTAGGCCACTTTCATCTTGTGATGAAGTGTTGATTGGCTTCCGGGAAAGGAAAAGGTAATTTAGAATCACAGCATTGCTGTGGATGTCACTGTTAACACTTTGTTCCAAAGCAGTAGGGGGCCAGGCATCTTCCCCAGGCTAGGATGCTGAGAAACAGAGCTGGGGGTGTGAGTGAGCTAAGGTCAGGCCTGGAGATGAGATTCAGTGGAAAAATGAGGCTTGTGCATTGAGATAACTGGGGAGAAAACCAAACCAAACCAAAACAGCCCACATCTATAGCTCTGAAGTTTAAGCAGAGTGAGTCAGGAAAGAGTAATAGTGAGGTCATGTCTTCTAACGTGAGGATCAGGAGACCTAGGGAGGCATTCTGGTTGAAGTCACCTTGACTCGAAATCTGTTTGCTCTAGAGCATCAGTTCTTATTTATTGTACAACTCAGTCTCAGTGGGAAATTGTTTTCACCTTACATGGAAATCAGCCAAGTAAAGTACAATTCATCACTTTATTTGAGTCTTGTCCAGTATGTAGTGGAGAAGCCAGTGTGTAGCACACACATCATTGATGCTCTGCCAGTGAGAGGGGAGCGTGCAGAAGGGCTGGTTGGCCAGATGCAGATGAGGGGGGTGGACCCTGTGAGCACAGCCTGTGCTGTGGTTACACAGGGAGAGGAGTGTGGAGCATGTGGCATGGCCAACTGCACTATCTCAGGACATTAGCAAGTAGTTAAGGGCCAGCCTGATACTGGAGTAATGTCTCCTGAGAGAGTTTGAACTGAATATTAAAAAAAAAAAGCCACTGGCAAAAATCTCTGTAGGGGAGCTGCTTTGAATAAACACATTTTCTCAAAGGGCACTAAAAATTCCTTAGAATTATTTATGTTGTGGGGGGTTCCTTGTCTTATACATACCATATTGCAAAGAAACATTCCTAATGAGAAGCATCAGAATACACAAGTCATTCTAAATGAAAGGGGGCAATGCAGGTAATTAACATGGCTAGTGCTAGATGCATCAGGGAATTCGCTTTGGCCCTCAGGGCAGGGCTTCTAATCCATTTTTAACCTTTCTGGCTTTATAAATCCTATAAGGATATGTTTCAGAAACCCATAGAGTATATTTTCTACAACATGGAAGAAGACTGCTTTCCGATCCATGCAAATACCCTTTATTGATTGAAAAATTCAGTTGGACAAAGTAAAAGGAGATATTTAAGATGTGCACGGTGCGTGAAATTACCTCGCATTACTAGTAAATGCATGCCTTGTAGCAATTATGTCACTTACGCTCACACTAATTAAGTGTTGATGTGTGAGCAGTAAGTTGCAATGATGTCGTTAACTAATGTACATAAATATTCCCTTTAAACTGTAATTGCACTTTGCCACAATGTAAAAGAAGGCAAGCTCAAATTAGGAATTATATAGGGCTGATCTTGAGAAAGTGTTAACGAACTCTACAAAAGGAGAGCTTGGAGAGTGTTGTGTTTCAATTCAAATGGGAGGGAGGGAAAGAGAAGAGAGGGTCTTAGAAATCTAATTTACAGATCTGTCTAGAACATGTTAATGTTCTTTTTCTCAAATCACTGATGTTGTCAGTGCCCATGGTATTAACTATATAGACTAGGTTTTCTGAATTGAAGGAGCTGATGACAACATGCATTATCCCCTGCAGAAACATTGTTTTCTGTTTCTGTCCCAAGGGTTAGCTACTCTTTGGGACATTAGTGGTGGTGAGCCCTTTTGCTGAAGGCAAGATTTATGAGACTCAACATTATGTGATTTTATTTTGAACTCTTAAATGCCAAATCCTGTTTGTTTCCCAGAAATAAAGACTGGGAAGAGAGGGATCTGAGGTCCAGAATGTTGTCTGAGCAGAGTTGAGCTCAGACAGTGTGGTGAGGAGTCCCTGGTTTGGAGTCAAAGAGCCAGAGTTGGCAAGCTGGGTGTCTTAGGGTTTCTATTGCTAAGATGAAACACTGTGACCAAAGAGCAAGTTGGGGAAGAAAGAGTTTAATAGGCTTATACTTCAGTATTGTTGTTCATCACTGAAGGAAGTCAGCACAGGAACTCAACACAGGGCAGGATCCTAGAAGTAGGAGCTGATACAGAGGCCATGGAGGGGAGCTACTTACTGGCTCGCTTCCCTTGACTGGCTCAGTCTGCCATCCTATAGAACATGGGATCAAGAGCCTAATGATGGCATCATCCACCATGGGCTGGACCCTCCTCCACTGATCACTGAGAAAATACCTCACAGCTGGATCTCATGGAGGCATTTCCTCAACTGAAGCACCTTTCTCCGATGACTCTAGCTTGTGTCAAATTGACTCATAAAACCAGCCAGTACACTGGGCATCCAAGATCTCTGGGGACACATTCTTCTCATTTTGTGACTAATGATGCCATATCTCCAAAAATAGGAAGACAATTTGCTGAAAATATTTCTTCCTTTACCAAGAACAAAAGGAAAAGCAGTCCCTGATGGGGCTCATAGTGAAGGTTGTTGATCCATGTTTAAAAAGAAAACCAAGGTAGGAAATAGATGATATAAAGCAGAAACAGGAAAAAAAGGAGGAGCCAGGCTCCATCGGAGGAGGGGGAGAGCAGTCTGTTCAGAAGGAAGCGGGGAGGGACAAATAACAGCAAGGCTATTTGATAAAGCCTTGAGGACCTTACCATTTTATATTTACCGAAAGTCATATACAATATATAGAAATAAGGAAGTTGTACCAATAGGACCAATAAGGCTACCGACAAGAATCATGGACTGAAAACAAACAAACAAAGTATTGGGCACAAGAAACCTCCTTTTGAATGTTATCATGTTTGTTCAAGTGATTCCAAAGCAATATTGACAATAACTGCTACCTTTACTTGGCCCTCGGAGGCTGAAGTTAAGCCCGTATTGCTTAACCACACACTTAGGATACTTAGGACCCAGGAATCTGGTTATTTGAGTTGGATCTAATCTGATACCCTGATTACTGTGGTTAGCTTCCATGGTACCAGAAAATCAATGCAAGCGGCCAAGAGAAGGAAGCCATTAATAGCCCTATTCAGCTATGATCCCTATGAACCACAACAACAATGAACAGCATGCCAAGATATCCATAAAGATGCACTCAGTGACACTCTCATGACTGTAACCAAGAGCTGTCTAATTGGACTTAAAGTCCACTCAGTAGAAGGGCAATTGTACCTGATACTAGAAACATAATCAATTTTTGGCTAGTGATGTCAGGGACCTTAGAAGAGTCCCTGTTACTGCCACTTGCTAAACCCGAACAGTTCCTAACTTCATTCTAGATATTATTCTTACACTCACAGATAAGTGTAGCTACCATCTGTCATCAAAGAAGCCTCTCTTTACAGCAAATGGAGACCAGCACAGAAATCCACACCTGGACCCAATGAGGAGATCAATGGACCATAGGGATCGCAGCCCCCATGGATACATACATCTACATCATAACTCCTGTATCTATGGCTCAGAGAACGTAATGGAAAAGGGAACAGAAAGATTGTCAGAGCCAGAATATTAGGAAGTCTCCTGTGAAATAGTATGTCCTAGAAATGAATGTCCATACAAGATCTGAATAATATCAATATAAGTTGACATACTAACACGGAAAAGAGAAAATCTCACCAGGTCACACCCCTGGACAAGGAGTTATAGGCAATCAATTACTACTGATTACACCCACATATACTCCTTTGGGAAATAAAAATTTCCTGGTGGAAAACTATACTTGGAAGCCCATTTGAGAGTTCTGTATCCAGTGTTAAATGTCACAGATCTCAGCTGCTTTGAGTATGTCTCTGCCCATGCTGTTGAGCAATAAGACACACAGACAGTTACTTCTGGGGGTGTTTACATCTTAAGTCCTAGAATGGCTTCAATTCTTGCTCCCCTTCAAACTCACACAGAAATGTAATTACTATGGTATTCAAAGGTAGTTGGGTCATATGGGGCTCTCCCTTCAATGATGGATGAATGCTATCATTAGCAGCTGACTTTCCTTTCCTCTTTGTCTTAACCATTCTTTGTCCTCTGCTTTATGTTTTTTTTTCTAGTAGGTTATGACATAATTAGAAGCCACTCCCAAGATTCCAACTTTGAAGTTGGAATTCTCAACTTTAAAGACTGAGAGTCAGTACATTTTGGTTCTTTCAAAATTGCCCAGTCTAAAGCATTCTGCTATGCCAGCACAAAATGGGCTAAAGACATACATGTAATTCCTGTTTATATAAAGTTCTCTTCAAGCAGAGCTTATAATTTTCAATAAATTGTTTGGAGCTTTATTGAACAAAAAAGAAGGAAGAAGATAAGAAAGACACTTAGAAACTGAAATATTTCAGAAGTTCAAGGGAGACCAATGATGTGTTTATCTAACTTTTAACAATTAAAAAATTGGGAGTCAGATATCAGGGCAAAAACCTGAATGATCAGCGACGCAAAGAAGCCATCAGTTACTTCCTCTCTCTTTTGTTCCTCAATCCAAAGGGCAGAGGTCCTCTCTAAGCCTCACCTTACTCTTCCTCAGTCCTCCACCTTTTCAGGCCTCTCTGACACGGGAGACTGTGATTGGTGGCCAGGGGCTGTGCCAGGTGTTTTCAGGTTCTTGGTTTCTTATTCAAACATGAAATAAAAGCCCACACAGATTGGAAAGTAGCAGGGAAATCTTCTTCAAAGATAAGTGATAGGTGAGAAAGGCATAAACTAGAAAGATTGACAATGGATCACACGAGTGAGGATTCTCAAAGGACCCCATCATTACTTGGGACTTCCTTCGACAGGGTTCAAGAGAAGGGGTAGTTTGATGACTAAGGAAATATCTTGGGTAGTGCTGTATTTCGATGGATAACCGTTTCTCTGCTGTTCATGTTTCTTCCCATAATGCATCTGATTTTAATCATATACACATTCAATGAAGCATTGCTTTAAGTAAATAGGAGATTTTCCTTAGAAGTTCATGTGGAGGCAGTTTTGTCTTATTATACATAAACCTAAACTCAGCATAAGATGGAGAAGCTCTCTCATCTTCATACCTAGAGACAAATAGAGTACAATTGAACAGAATGTGGTTAAGTTTGGTGGTTGTTAGGGGAATGGAAATTTATTCCATTGCTCAGAGAAGAATGAACTTACAATTTGATGAAAATTGGAGTCCTCGGTTACCTACAGTTTGCTACATGCCCTGCTTAGAGATGTGTGTGTGTGTGTGTGTGTGTGTGTGCAACTCAAAACAAGTGAAGTCCCAGTTTACTAAACTATTCCCTATGCTCGCCTTCCTCAAGACTATAACTGTTAATAGTAATCACTACAAGATTTAGCAAATGAATTAGAGAAATTGCTGAATTATTTCTTGTTCTTCAATAACAAGTTACAACTGAAGCACAGTGGGTTTTTTTTGGGGGGGGGAGAAGCATGTAATGGGAGTTGGGGCAGAGGGTCTCACTATGTAACCCAGACTGGCATCTTACTATACTGACTTACAATGGACCATGAGAGTGAGGCTTCTCAAAGGACCCCATTCTTATTTGGGGCGTCTAGTAAACATAGGATTTGTTGAGTTAAATTTAAGTGAGGGAATGATTAACTCTTTGGGAGTGAATCAAAGTTGTGGATTAATACTGTGGATTTGATGATTGACTTACAGAAGGATTTCTAACATAGGGACCACTTCCTTCCAACATGAGTGAAAAATTGGTGCTATGTTCCCTCCAAAGTTTTGCCCTTCGCCTTCTTTTCCTCTTATCTATGATATTCAGTGGAGACTTCACTCATGTAAGAAGCCTAAGGCAAGCCTTTCTGTATTCTCATATAGAGATACCATTCGCCACATAACATAATTTGAATCCCTACTATATGCCAGGCTTTGTTTTTAAGTGGCTGGAAATATGGCAGGAGAGTTACCTTTGAACAAAAGTAAGGGTGAAAACCAATGCTAAAAGCTGCCATAGCACACGGGGACAAGATGGGGAGAAAGCCCAGTTGTCCTTAGGACTTCATATCATCTCCCTTAAACTAAGTCCTAAAAGGTAGGCTGTGATCTGTGAGGACATGATCCAGGTAAAGAGATTTAAGGCAGAAGAAAAACCGGAACTGTTTAACAGGATCCCCAGGGCACTGCGAGTAATTCAGGGTGAACTGAGGAGCAATGAGTCTTTCTCCTCCTTCCACTCTTCACTCTTTTTCTGGCTTTTCTGATGCCTGCTGTGCACTGAAGTCAGGATGACAGATGGGGCCTTGGGGACTACAGTTCAAGTTGACAAAAGACTCAGCATTTTAAACACAATAACTCTGCTGCAGGTAGGCAGAAGGAAGAGTTGAATTGTTAAAAGATATTTAACCTTAAGACCAGTATGCAGGAAGGCTTCCTATTTCTCTCCATAGAAGTATAAACACCTATAACTTCTAGGTCCCAGCCAACTCATAAGAAGGAATTAAATGCTAACAGCCTCTCTTGAGATTCAAGGATAAAATGTCAGTGGCAGAGTGTAGGAGAAATCATTTATATATAATAGTGGTTCTGTTAGAGAGAGACAAGAGAAGATGCAAGCTGAGGATAGTTGGGTGATGGGATGAGGCCCACACAATAAACAGAGTTTATTGGCTCAGGTAGTAACCCAAACACCCATAATTTTCTCCAGGATTTAACTTTATTTTTCTGAATAATCACTTGGCCTTCTTACCTACATAACTATTGGATGTACCCCTAGTCTGACTTACTGTAATGACAAGTAGCTGCCAGCAGGAAGGGACCACAACTTTCCTTTTACATAGTTAGTGAGGGAAACTGTCTTCCTACATTCATGGAAGTCTATACCTTCAATAAATGTGGGGGCATCTTAGATTATGTGCCTGCTTCTGAAGCAGTTCTTGTGTTTGGATAGTGCAATGGGTTGTATGAATTAGAGGGGCCTTTGTCCATTTTGGGAGCATTTACTGTGGCTAGGAGGAATGCTCTGACCTTGCTTGCCTTAGATCTGTCTAAGCCTCCCACAGTCACAACATCTTAAGGTGCCAGTTATTTGCTGGTAACAAAAACAAAATAAGAAAGAGAAGAAAAATTAAACAATTGAAGTCAAAGTTTCACAAACAACCACAATATCTACTTCCTGTGAACCAGTGTGATAATCCCAAATTCTGGACTAAAGACTTCAGGGCTATTGAAGACCCCAGCTCTCTTCTTCCTGTGGACAAGAAAATAATAATTAGATCCAAGCAATTCCTTGCATTGCTTCAAGGCTCAATTCAGGTAAATGTTACAGTAAGGACAATATCATCCCATCTTGCATGCTGTGTCTGGAATTACAACTGAATAATAGGTGAGAAGAAGGGTACCTATTAAGGAAATTAGCAATTACCTTGAAGAATTTGAAATATTCTTAGAATTTCAAATTTTGTGAAAGAGGCTATGATTTTGGTTTTTTTTTACTTTGCTTGTTTGTTTTAAATAAGGCTTATACACATTACCTGTATAATGTATCAGTCAGCCAGAAACAAAGGAGGGATTTGAATGATTTAATAGAAGAGCCTGAAATAAAACATTTTCAATGGTGGTGGAGATGAGGGTTTATGTGAAAAATTTTAAGGAAGTATCTACGGATTTAATAAGCCAGTAATGGGAAGGGTAGGAAGCACTGGCAAGAGAACGATGAATGATTGACTGGAAGGTAATAGAGCCATGGAGCTTGTGCTTGAGGTGAAGGTAGTAACTGCAGGAGACTTGCTTCCTGACCCCATCCTGGGAAGGTAGTGATGCCTGCTTTAAAACAAAACAACAAATAAACCAAACCCCTGTTGATTTGCTGTGTTAAAACTCAACAGAGCCAGGCTACTGAATGTGGAAAGAGTGGAGAATGGTCTCATTTCTGTTCACCTGCTGATTCCCAGCCACCAGTGAATAGCAGAACGATGACGTTCTCGTTCTCGCCTTCTCAGATGGGAGAAAGTCTGAATAATATTCTCTTCTCCTATGCTGTTCATTTTAATGAGGTTCTAGCTATTGGTAGAGTTTAATGTCGGAAAAACAGAAACACTGTTAAAAACATGGCTCCCATTGTTGAAAAGTTCTAACACTCCTAACTCTTTTGAGTCTGGAAGGAGAACTATGTACATTTGAAAATATAAAGGTTAATGATTCTGGGGACACTTTTCTTCTTTATTAGTTTTGAATGCAACATGATAGATGGAATTGAAATGTAATTTATAGTGATTTTGATTTAAAAGTTTCTTCCCTAGGTAAAGAATGTAAATTTGAATGATATTGCCCACATAGAGCAAAAGATGGGCTAGAAATTAAATACATTTGTGATATCCAATTTTGAGGATGGTCAGTGACTCCTCTATGATTAGCCCTGCTGTATGATACAACTATACACTTCTTTCGATGGTTCTTTAAAATATGGGCAGTTGGAGTGTTGTCTGATTGAACAAAGGTCTCTCCTTGTTTCATAACACAGGGCGGAAGTACTTCGCTGACAAGAGTCATTTGGAAAACCATGACATATAGAACTCACCAGCATTCTTGGCTTAATACCACAGTATCAGAGGTAAATACAGGGGTATGAACTGGATGCCTAGAATTGGTTTATTGCTTGTCCTGTATGGTAAGTCCTAGTGTGGCAAGGGAAATGACTGAAAAGATCTGTTCTCCATTGCTCCCAGTTTGCTCTTATCACAGACTCTGCTTTCTGCTCCGGGGATCTTGGGCTTAAGAAGGCTCAAACTTTCAGCGTTGGGAGACCTCACTTTTCTTTTTTACACATGGACTGACAATATATTCTTTCCCTGTCTTCCTGGTAATGTTATTGCTCCCCTTCAGCCCAAATTAAGGTGGCCAGGGCCACTTGTCTTTCCCTGGCCCGGCTCTGCCTTTTCTTTCTACTTCATCTCTTTCTCTTTCCATTGATTCCCACTCTCTCCTGCTTCTTTGCACCGAAGACACATGCTTTAATGTATCACAGCTCTGTGAGGGCATATTACAATGCCCCCCCCCATTTTGCTTGTTCTAACTCCTTTCGCCTAATGTTCCTGCTGTCCACTTGTTTTTCTATTAAGCCCAGGTTCTTAGACACCACCCCCTGTCCTCCTCAGAACACTCTGGACCAAGCCCATGCTGGTAGGGGTAATATGTCTAGATATCTGAGGCTTCCTCTTCCCCCTAGATGATGGGGAGTCAGTAATGACTCTGATCTTATGGGTGGGGAAACTGGAGTCATGACACAGAGAATGGAGGGTAGCCATCTACCTCTCTTTACCTTGAGTGACTCTAGGTTAGAAGGTTTACTAACACTTTACAGACGGCTCAAGGATTACAGAGAAGATAAAGGGGAAATTTTAGATTAAAAACTGCCAGTATTAAAAAGAAATGAAAGAAAACTACTAGAAAAATAAGCTTTGTAGATGTATGTTCTGAGACACTCGTCCTGTGATTCCTGCTTCCTCCTTTGCCCCCTCTTTGCACTTGAACAACTGTCTGGCTAATTTGTGACAGTCCCATCCTACGAGTAGGAAGAGTAATATGCATCTTCCAGTTTCTACCCCCTCCTTTAAGGTTGCATATTCTTGTCTCTCTACTCACTTCAAATCAGTTGCCTATTTTGGTTATTTATGACTGGAAAAGGAAACAGTGCTTTTAACTTGGATGCATTAAAATAACATGTCTTCCTTTCCATGCCATTGTAAAAGTTAGAATTTTGGATTACTTTTACTTATGTATACATGTGTGTCATCTGTAAGCAGATGTCACATGGGTGCAGATGCCCAACTAAGGCCAGAAAAGGGTGTCATGTCCCTTGGAGCTGGAGTTAAAGGCAATTGTGAGCTGCCATGTGAGTGCTGGGAAATGAACTCAGGTCCCCTAAGAGATCAACAAATATTCTCAGCCACTGAGTCCCTCCAGCCCCAGAGTTAGAATTTTGGATGGTGCCATGCTCCAGCCCCACTTCATTTATGTGGATTGCATGGCAGCATTGAGCTGCAGGTCGGGCTAGTGTGACCCAAAGCTCTTCCTGTTCACCTGTGGGAAGGCTGGCACCCTCACCTCCCTCTACCTCTTAAAGGGCAGGCAGCCTTCTCCACAGCTTGAATATATTTTATATAACACACCTTTGCTCTTTTTCATTGAGAAATGTTTTTCATACAATGTATTTTGATTGTATTTCCCAACTATTCCCTCCCAACTATTCTCAGATCCTCCTCACCTCCCTACCCATCCGACTTCATATTTGCTCGCTCTCTCTCTCAAAAAAAGAAAGAAAAGCAAAACAAACTATCCCAATAAGACAAAAAAAGTACACATAAAAACACAGAAGTACATTTGGTGTTGGCCAGCTACTTCTTGGCATGGGGCCTGTTTCTCTCTCTCTCTCTCTCTCTCTCTCTCTCTCTCTCTCTCTCTTTCTCTCTCTCTCTCTCTCTTTTGACTGTTGCTGAAAATAGATGTCTTTCCTTCCTATAATATATACTGATTATTTCTTCCCTTTCTCTCTTCCCATTCAGATCCACCCTCTTTTGTCTCATTAGAAAACAGGCTTCTAAGGGATAATAATAAAATGAAATATAATATGATGAAACAAAACTATCACATTGGAGTAGACAATAAAAATCGAACAGAAAAGATGGTAGAAGGGGAGGAAGGGAGAGGAGCAGAAATATGTATAGCTCAATAAAAAACAATAAAAAAAGAAAAAGAAAAAAGAGACCAAGAAAAGGCACAAGAAACAAATGTAGATGCAGAGACCCACTTATTTGCACACTCAGGAATCCCATTAAAATGCAACACTGGAAGGTATAATATTTACATAAAGGACCGGTAGGTTAAAAAAAAGAATCTAAATATAATAATAAAAACAAATGAAAAATTAAAAAAGAAAACACTTTATGAGAGAAGGAACCTCCAAAGATGTTGATGTTGAACTCAACTCTAAAGATGTTGGCTGTCTACTGCTGGATATGGAGGCCTACCCTCAAGAGTAGCTTGTTTTTCCACTGAGACCTCCTTGGCAAAAACTAGCTTTTCATTTGAAAGTGGCTATCATTTGGAGATAGCTTCTGATTTAGGGATGAGGGTATGCATCTACTTTTTCTTTAAGCTCTAGGATCCCACCTGGTGCAGACCCATGCAGTCCTTGTCTATGCTGCTTCAGTCTCTTTGGGGTCATATGTGCATTGATCCTTTTGATTTAGAAAGCTATGTTTCCTGGGTATTCTTCATCCCTTCTGACTCTTACACTTTTTCTGCCCCATCTTCTGCAGGGGTCCTTCAGGTCTGAGGTGAGGAATTTGATGAAGACAGACATCTCATTTAGGAATGAGTGTTCCAGAGTCTCTCACTCTTTGCCTATTGTCTGGCTGTGGGTCTCTGTATTTGTTCCTATGTGCTGCAGGGGGATGCTTCTCTGATGATGGCCAAGCAAGGCATGAATCTATGAATATAATAGAATGTCATTAGGAATTGTCATTTTATTGCTATGTTCTTTTAGTAGAACAGTAGTATTTGGTTTTACCTTATGTCTTTGGGCTATCTCATGTTCGGGGACACTCAACCAGTTTCAGGTATGGGTTCCATCTTATGGAGTAGCCATCACTCAACACAGATATTGATTGGTTACTATTACAAGCTTTGTACTACTATTGTACTAACATATCTTGTAGGCAGAACACCAATGTAGATCCAAAGTTTTGTTGCTGGGTTAGTGTTTACCTTTCTCCTTTGGTAGCATGCCAAGTGCCTTTCTCTAGCAAAGACACTAGATTGAAGGGGCGAAGGTTCTCTATAGGTACCATCTCAACTTTTTCATGATCAGTGAATTGTGTAGGTATTGTCTTCATCAGTAGGTCCTTGGTAACAGTCTGGATTGTTTAGAGGTTCCCATGGGACCCCTTTGGCCAACAACTCAATTAGATGTAACCCACCCCCTGTAATGGAAGCTTCATTTGGTGACAAGAGATGTCCAGCTGGGACTCTGTCTCCTCTGTTATTTGGTCAATTCATTTTTATCATCTTCATAAATGTATATGCTTTAAGAGGCTTCTGCTATGTTAGTTTTTTATACTACACATCAAATAGCCTTCAATGTTAGGTGTCTCTCTCTCTATTTTCTCTTTTCCCTCTCCTTTAATTCTCCTCACCTGATTCCCCTGTTCCAACACCCCTACTCATGTTCATCACAACCATGTGTTCTATTTCTCTTTATTAATGAGATCTATCTGTTTACCCTAGTGCCTTAGTCTATTCCAAAATTGTATAACTCTATGGGTTATATCTTGATTACCATTGACTTAACTGCTAATATGATATAGAATGCATCAAATGGGGGAGGGATGCAAGTCAAATAATCCCAAGCTAACTCCAAATAGAGTATTCTAAGGGTTTTCTTTATTAAAAGGGAACTCACGGATCACAGTGAGGAAATAGGAATGAGGTCCAATATCCAGGTGTGGCTTGTCGAAGAAGAGAGTGAGTGTGGCTTTTTGGTATCCAAAAGCCACGCCTCAACTTGCTCCGGCCTCTCAGAAACCATTGGCTGGAGGACGTTTCCCACCACCTTCCCCCTTTATCTAAATAAGAGAGTTCCATACCCAATAGAAAACTATATACATTAAGAACAGATATCAAGTATAAAAATTAGAATTACAACCGGCATAAACAATATTAAGCAAGGAACATAGGTTAAATGTTTTAATAATCATTTTATTTTAAGGAGTCTAAGTCTTGTGTTAGAAATGGCTTGGCTAAATCATAAAAGGAAAGTAAGTACGACTATCTGATCTTTAACCCCATCGAAGGCCTGAGAAGGGAGATAATATTACTTGAGTAGGCAGAAAGTACAATCAAGCAGTTTCCAAAATGTGCAGCAGATGATAGAGACAACTGGCTACCTAGTCAATCACTCAAAGTCTCATTTGCAATGTTGAAGCAACCAGCTTTGCCTAAGGCCTAGAATAACTGACAGACCCTTTTTAGAGGCAGGAAAAAAATTTAAAACCATCTTATCCTGTCTTGGCAAGGTTTGGCAGTCTTTTTTCTTGTATCCTGCTTGTCCAGTCCAGAGTGGTATAGCTGGATCTTAAGGAAGATCAATTTCCATCTTCCTGAGTAACCACCACACTGATTGCCATAGTGGCTGTAGAAGTTTTCTCTATTAGCTTTTGAAAATCCAAGTAGCTTTTGTTCAGTAGAAACTTCAAGCTTCTGGTTTCTTAAAACCTAGAAACTGGCTGCTTTCACTTCTGCTATATTCTACGGATCAACGCGGTCACAAGGCCTACTCCCATCCAAAGGGAAGGCTCACAGATACCAAATGCTAGATGGTGTGATATTAATCATGCCCAGCTCTGATGAACTTTGGCAAAGGTGGAGGATGCAGTACGGAGTTACAGACAAGCACCTTATGCTGTACTTCTCAGCGGGATCTTGTTTCCTAGAGTTGTAGCAGATGAATCCACCGAAAGCATCTGTGGCTATGCCCAGCCCAACGTGGAGGGCTGTCAGACCAAGGCCTCTCATCCCTTCTCACAGTTCTCATTCCTGAAGAGAATAGTGGCCCTTCCTTCTTTACTTATTGACAAGTGACATGATTCATGGCACCCTCATTCTAACTCCCCTAGCTTCTCTCCTGCTGCAAACCTCTGGCCTAGGCCCTCTGAAAGGAGACCTTCCTCTTTCTAAAGGTGATGAAAGCAGTGATTGTCCTGTCTTCTGCATATTTAAAGTGCTCTTGGGACCAAGCTTGTCACACCCATACAGGCTTTTAAAATTGTTTTGAAATCTTTTGATTTCCCCTCCTTCTCCATGGGACTGTGATTTTACCCAAAAGCAAGAATTTAAAACATCACTTTGCTCTGAGTGGTAAGTGATATACTTCACAATAGGAATTTGACATATTTATACAATGAGGTATTGAATGTCTGGTTGGAGGAAGCATGGACAGGGTAGACTGGGATGATTATAGAAGATAAAATTGTAGAATCAAATTACTACAGGAGATTTTTAACAACAACATGAGGAAATAAATATGAGGGATGTGTTCAAGAATAGTAATCAGGAAATATTTTTGTTTTCTTACTTGTCCCAATTACACTTCAGCTGCCAGTTTCAAGTTTTGTTTTGTGTTTTGGTCAACAAACTCTCTGTATTTTAGAGCCACCTTCTCTTGTGCTCATAGTTTGTCCCATCTTATTTTTTATGTATCTATCATTTTCTGCAATTTCTAGCCCTTTTGCCTTCTGTCACAAGGAGCACTCGGTTCTCAGGGAAGTATGCTCTGTTTTCCACTTTGTTACTCTGCATTTGGTTTTGCAGATAGCTTTATTGTGGCCCCTTCATCACTCCTTTTAAAGACCACTGACATTGCTTTTGGTTTTCAGTGGCTCCAAGTTGCTGTTCCACCATTCTTCAAGGAATGTGGAGCACATTGATGTCATTGTTCTGATTCCATGCTTCCAAATTAAACACAGTTTCTGGGGTTAGTTGGGTCCTCTGGACATCAGTGGGGTAAATAATAATAATGAGAGTGAACAAGTTCACAGCCAAAGACTTCCTATCAAAGGTGGGAGACTCATAGAGGAAAGAATAGAAGGCTAGTCTATTTGCTGAACACAAGAACGTTAGGATGTTAATACCAGCAATTCTCTTCTCCAGTGAATCTCCCAGTGAGGTCCCCACTGGAGCTCTGAACAAGTGCAAATGATGCAAAGTCAGTGCTGCATCCTGGATCTTGTTTATAGAAGATTTCTTTGACTCTAAATTTTATGCATAATTGAAGCCGATAACTGTGGCCACTCAATTTATTTACTGATTTAGTAAAACTTAACTTTACAGACTAGTGATATATATATATATATATATATATATATATATATATATATATATATATATTAAGAAATTTTTGGTGGCTGTAACATATAAATCATACAGAGCATCATTGGAGATGTTGACACTTAAATAACCCCCTTTGCCTAAAGAGCCTCTCAAAAGAAACCATAGAGTTGGAAGGAAAAGTTTTAGGTGTTCAATAAAATCTGCATGTTTTATGGATAAGAAATCTAAGATCCTAGCAGAATAAGTGACAATGGAAAATGCTTCAAACTTTGCTTACTCTAATCTACTCAGAAAAATGAGTAAACGAATGAAATTGTAATATGAAAGGACTAGCTGCTACCCATACTCAGCTCCCAATGAACTTTCTTTCAGCACATTTGTGTCCCACATAAAACAATGTCACCAATGATGAGCCGCGTGAATGATGGTGGTACCGTATGATTATTTCGTCTAGTGACACCATAGGTGTTTTAGTTTATGAACTATACTCTCACTGTATGAACAAGGACACTGAATGGGTTGTTTCTCAGACTATATCTCTATCATTAAGTGGCTATATTATTAGCTATGATTGTACAAATAGCAAGTGGCACAGCAGGGATACAACTCTGTCTCTTAAGACCATTGTTTCATCTAGCTCTTTATGCTCTCTGCGTATTTTTTCTAGTCTGGACAAGACCCCTCTTTCATTAACACCGTACTCAGAAATATATAGGTATTAATCACCAAACTACCATTTGTTTCTACCAAGTCACAACAGAAACAAATTAATGTTTTTTATAAAAATAAAAGCAACAAAACTTAACCATTTTACATGCACTACTTAGATGCAGTAGTAAGGTAGAAGTTAAATACATATTTTAAGTTAAGACTTTCTAATATAGACACAGATTAAATGTCATCCATTTGCTCTGTGAAGCATCCCAAATGCTACAGGATGTGCTCCAGGTTGGAATTTCTGTGAGATCTTTCACACCCTATTTGTGCATCAGTTTATAGTCTAGGTGTTCGGTAGTGGTCAGCCTGGGCCAACCTCTTCTGAGGGCCCAGGATAAACCTTGTTATACTACCTGGTGTACATGGCCCCCATCCAGATCTGGGTGTCAGCCAGGAATGCTGGGAGACTGGTGAATTGGATGTTTACCAACTCTCTCTTCTTGGAAAGCCTATCTTCTTATCACTTTATGTTAAATATGGATGGGAAGTCTCTCCTGATCTAAGCCTGGAAGTTTATGCAGTTCTGAAATGCATGGGCTTCTTTCTGAAGAGGCCTAGGGAGAACAATTTTGAATAGACTTCTATAGAACCAGACACATTCTGGTTCCCAAACCTATGTCTCTGTCTTCTATAGCATTATCTTGAGGTAAGATCTGTCATGAATTTTGTGACATTAGGTAATTTTACCTACTTATAAGAATTCTTATTTGAATATAAACCTTATTATTTTATGAAATTAGTACATCCACTTCTTTGCCTTAAACATCTCTGTTATTAAAATTATTTCATGATCCAGTTGTACTCACTCTTCGGTTGTAACCATGGAAGCAACAGTCCTCATATTATCCAATGTTCTCTAGGAAATGATCAATAGGATGCATATATGTGTGTGAGTGTGTGTATGGATGTGTCTATGACTGCAGGTCAGCACACATAAATGCATTTTTGTGTGTGTGTGTGGAGGCAAAAAGGGAAGAAGAATGTGAATAGAGAATTGGTTTGTAGACTTCTGGAGACTGGTTAGTCCTACCAGCTGCAAATAGAGAATCCAGAAACAACAGTGTGACTCCAACTAATAACCAGTGACCAGAGCACCCGTAGAGCTGATGGCAGTTCTGGCCTGAATGCAGGCTTGATGCACAGAGAACTATGTTTCACTCTAACTTCAGAGGCAGGGGAAAAATTGTCCCAGTTCAAGACAGCCAGGCCCAGGAAATGCCCCACTACTGGTGGAAGGTTAGCTGGTTAATTCAACTGATTGGATGTCCCTGATTACACTTCCTTGCGGTTTCAAGAGAAGTGTACTTTGCATAGTCTACCAATTTAAGTGCCCATTTCACTCTTAGAGGCATATTGAGTCAGATCAAGTGGATGGGTGTTAACTGTGACCTCAGACAGATTTGTAAGTCAATCACTGTCAGGCTGAGTGGCACTTGGCTTTAACAGTATGAGAAACCAGGTCTACACTTTATTCAGCAGCATAGCAGAAATCAATGATGACAAGAGTCTACTCCTGTAGATGCTCTGTGGTATCGACATGATCTTAGAATCACAGTGTTGTTGGAGGAGAGCCCACTTGTTTGTCCCAGCCACCCAGATAGCTTAGACCCGAAATAATCACACAGAAACTGTATCAATTAAATCACTCCTTGGCCCATTAGCTCTAGCTTCTTATTGGCTAACTCTTACTTTTTAATTTAACCCTTTCTATTAATCTGGGTATCACCACGAGGTCGTGGCCTACCAGCAAAGTTTCAGCATGTCTTTTCTGGCAGCTTCATGGTCTATTTCTGGCACCATCATGGTCTCTCTCTCTCTCTCTCTCTGCCTTCCTTCTCCCAGCATTCAGTCTAGTTTTCCCTGCCTACCTAAGTTCTGCCCTATCAACAGGCCAAGGGAGTTTCTTTATTCATTAACGGTAATCACAGCACATAGAGGGGGCTCCCATATCACAGTGTGATGCTTAAGTTGCTGGTATGTGTATATAGAGTGAGTGAGAGACAGTAAATTAGGTTCCCCCAAATTGCATTGCTGCAGAACAGAGGTTCTCAACCTGTGGGTTTCAACCCCTTTTGGGGGTCGAATGTCCCTTTCACAGGGGTCACATATCAGATATCCTGTGTATCAGATATTCGTATTATGATTTATAATGGTAGTAAAATTCCAGTTATGAAGTAATAACAAAAAATAATTTTGTGATTGGGAGGGATCACCACAACATAAGGAACTTTATTAAAGGGCTGCAGCTTTAGGAAAGTTGAGAACCACTGCTGTAGGAGAAACACATGGCTTATTGTTTTATAAGGTACTGTTCAGGGTTTCAAATATTCATTGTAGGTTTTGTAATGTGTCCCCCATCAATAAAGGAGGACTACTGCATTCTTATTAGCTGACCACCATGCTATTCAAGCATCTTGTGAACTCAGTGCTCTTACCTAGCTGCCTATACATCTTGTGTTCAGTAGATGCTTACTTGAGTTTCATAATTTCAATCCTACTATCTTTTATTATTCTGCAGTAAATTACTAAATTCTTCCTATGTTTATTCCTCTTCACTAATTTCTTATTCAATTATATATAAACTACTGTTTCCTATTTTAGTTAATGGGAAATATCTTTTTATGTATAGAATTTTATTTAGTTTTTATTTTAAGTTATTTAATCTTCCTTTACATTACATAATTTTAGTAGCTGTTATTTATTTATCTCTAATAATACTTTGAATTTATATTGAATAGAATTCATTAGACAATTCTATTGGAAAATATGAGGATTTAATTTTGTCTCTCATGTTGTCTTCTGATTATTGTCTAAAGATGTCTTCTGTTTTCTCTGTATGAAAATTTGAAGGGTGGCCAGTGAGACAGCTTCAGGGGTTAGAGTGTTTGCTGCTAAGCCTGACAATTCCCCCTTTTCAGTCTTCTTTTTCATATTAGTACTTTGTCCCCTTAGATGTTTTTATATCAATTTTTACAAAATGTACATATTATATGATTTTCGTGTAGCTTTTAAAATCCAGGAACCACAAATGAGAAAAAGCATATAAAATTTGTATTTCTGAGAGTGGGTTTATTCAATTGACATCACCTCTACTTGTATGTGTTTTCATTCAAATGGCATTATTTTATTTTTCATTGCAACTGACAATTGTTTTGGTATATTTGTGAAAATCATGTGTATGCGAGTTTGTTATTAGATTTTTAGTAGTTCATTGAAGAATACTAGCAATTATTTCTTGTTTGTTTTTATGCAAATTGATATTTTTGCCTGTAATTTGTAGTATTTATTGATTTGTGTGTGAGTGTGTGGGGGGGTAGTTGGTCTCCCTATGTAGCCCCACCTGGCCTAGAACTTGCTATGTAGACCACGCTAGCTTCGGAATCATAGAGATTCATCAGAAAGTCTAGTTTTCCTTGGAGACATTAGTCTTAGGCAAGTTGTATTATCACCTATGTGAGTTTGTTGATAGATCTTTCTTCTTGTTAGTTCAAACCACCTGGCTACAGGTAGAATTATTAACTACTGCCTTCTAATAGGCAACATAGGGCCTACACATTATTTTTTGTGGCTTATAAATTCTAGACTGTTACTAATATGTGTATCTTATTTTCCATCTCCCATTTCCAGAGAGCTACAGATTTAGGCTCTGGTAACCAGCCCATTTTCTGTATTTTTCTCTGGAGAATTTTTTTTAATGTTAACTTTAGTATTTAAAAAGATACGTGGTATAATTAATCTATGACTATATTAGTCAGTTCTCTAGACTAACAGAAACAATAGAACACACATATGTAAATAAACACATATATATCACAACAGACATATATAGAACACACACATATAAAACAATAAAACATATATATGTTTAACAAAGTGGTGTTTCACACATATATATTTGTTAATATACATATGAGGGATTTCTTAAATTTAATAGATTACATTTATTAAATAATATATATGGGGGATTTATTAAATTGACTTATATGATGCAGTCAGGGTTGTTCACCAAATGGCTGCCTTAAACTTGAGTCTGAGATTGAGAAAATACCCAGTGTACATGGCTGACGTCTCAGCAGTCCCAATCTGCCAACAAAGACCTGAATGATTCCTACAGGGCCACTGGTCTTCAGTCTACATTGAAAAGCTGCAAAAAGCTGAGCTCTGATGTCTGCTAAGAATGGCAGCAGCAGAGGCAGCATCAGCATCAGCATCAGTGTGTAGTAAAGTAGATGAACTCTCCAGGAGGCTAGGCAAGCAGACAAAGGCAAAGACTTTCCCCTTGGACTTTCTACTCCTCCAAGCTACCCTCCCTCAAACCTCTTCCATTCCCCCACTCTCAATCCAGTAGCCTCCTTTTTCTTTGATAATTATTATGTGTGTATATACACATATACATACAATATACATATGTGATGTAATCCATTTTGTTGTTACTATGTGTTGTTATGTATATGGCTTCATGACTGAGTACTCTACATTTAACAATTATCAAGGGGGCTCATCCTATTAATTTTCCTCCTACTAATCTCCATTAATTGCCTATAGTTATTTCTCTAGGCGATGGGATCTCCACTAAATTTTTCTTCTTCCTTGCTAATACTTCCATTGATATTGCCTTCTTTTCTGGTTCTATCTATGAGGCCATCTCTAGAAAGACTGTTTCACAGCAGATTTCCTGGTATTCTGACTCTGACAGTCTTTCCACTCCTTCTTTCATGATGTTCCTTGAACTGTAGATGCAGGAGCTGTAATGTGGATGTATCTGTTGGGCTTGGACTTCCCATAAGCCCTTGATCTCTGTATTATGTCCAGTTGTGATTTTCTGTGATGGTTTCCATTTGCTGTAAAGAAAGTCTTCTTTGATGAGGGATGGTAGCTGCAGTTATCTGTGAGTGTAAGGATAACATTTAGAATGTAGTAAAGAATTATGCTGGTCCAGCTAAGTGGTGGTAGTAGATTCTTTTCTAATGCCCGTGACCTCACTATTCCCAGGAAACTGGCTATATTTCCAATAGCAGACATAGTTCCCCTCTTATTGAGTGGGTTCTAAGTCCAGTTGCACAGCTTTTGTTTGCTACTGTTGTGTACGGGCCACTTCTTGCATCTCTATGCATAGCTTGCTATGCTAGTAGCTGTCCTGGACCATAGGTGTTGCCATTGGGTAGGAAGTTTATTGCTCCCTCTCTTGGCCGTTCCCTTAGACCTCTTAATACCTGGGCTGTTATCAGAGGAGCTTTCCACATTTTTTTTTCAGGGTGGGTTTTTCACTTCATCTAATTAAGAAAATCCTTTACAGGTATGCCCAGAGTTTGTCACTTAGTCAATTCCAGATCCAGTCAGGCTGACAACCAAGATTAACCATTACAATAACCTACAAGTCTTTGTGTCACACTGTATTAAGAAGTTGATTTTTTTCCCCTGTTGTCATGTTGGGACAAACAGAAGTAACATTTTTGACTTGGAACTGTGTGTTCCATTCCTGTCTCCCATCCTTCCACTGTTCCTTTGTGAATCAAAATTTTGGTGTCAAACTCTAGTGGTAGGGGCAAGGGATTGAAATTTATAAGCTTCCATGTCAAGGGAACACAGTCTGTGGGCTGTCATGGTGTGGAACTTGAGGGAGGTCATGACAATCATACCATATTAGCTATGTGACTGTCTTTAGTTTCGGGTCTGTGAGAATCATGACCCATGGTGAGTAAAGGCCAGTGAATTTGAGGAAGACATGATTAATTTTTGTTTCCAGACAATCCTTAGGCACTATAGAGATTTGCATTGGTATGGATCTTGGTTTATTGATACAACTTAAGGTCAATTTTGTTATATGTATATTTCTGCTCTTGATTAAGGTATTGTATTTGTGCAGCTCATTTAAAAAATGTAATGTATAATTAAGATATATAATTTTACTATGTTAAAGTTAAAACCTTCCTTTTTATTTAAACAGAAAAGGGGAGGTGATGTGGGATTTCCCTCTGTGTGCTGTGATTACCATTAATGAATAAAGAAACTGCTTTGGACCTATAACAGGGCAGAACTTAGCTAGGTGGGGAAAACTAAGCTGAATGCTGGGAGAAAGAAGAGTGGAGTCAGAGAGATGCCATGTAACCCCAGCAGACACAGACACCTGAAACTTTACTTGGTAAAGTTTACCCAGTAAACTACAGACTCACGGTGATACACAGATTACTAGAAATGGGTTAAACTAAGATGTAAGAGTTAGCCAAGAAGAAGTTAGAATTAATGGGCCAAGCAGTGTTTTAAATAATATAGTTTCTGTGTGCTTATTTTGGTTCTGGGCAGCCAGAATGAACAAGCAGCCCCCTACTACACTTAGGTGATACTTTCCTAGACCCAAAGCTGCACTTACATTCTCTTCTTCCTGTGCAGATACTACTTATAGGGAAGATTGTGGGGTTTTCTAACAGCCTATCTGGTGTAATCCCACTGGCTTGTCTATTTATTTGAACTTCTGAAGTTCAGTTTCTTCATCAGAAAAGAGTATGATATACACACATACATGAATATATGTATGTATAAGTAGAATATGCAAGATTCTTTTAAGGCTGAAATGTGGTTTGAGAAAGTACCTCTAAAGTAATATATAGTCCAAGACATACTGACATCCCTATCAACAACAAGTGCCATCATCTATTAGAAAGCTGGGAATGAAGCTCAGTGGTAGAGTACCAACTGAGATTGCATGAAGCTCCGAGTTCTAATTCCTGCACTGGAGTTGAAAGAGAAAAAGATGTGTTGTGTGGTTTTAGTATTGATATATCTAATATTTAATAGGTAATAAAACATTTTTGAATGACATAATAACACAGCATCAACACATCGTCAACACCCATCACCATGAACTTGAAAACATCTGCTCAGAGCCCACTATCAAAAGTCAGATTTCCGTGTATGATACACTGTGCATTTTAAATTTTATTACATTTATTTACTGCATTTCTTTCTTTATTTGTGTGTGTGTATGTGTGCATGCATGTGTGTGTGTGTGGGCGTGCGTGTGTGTATGTGTGTGTACATGTGTGTGTACACATGCACATTTGCATCCTGGCGTGCATCTGAGGTCACAGAACACATTTCAGTTGTTCCTCTTCTTTCATCATGTGGGTCCAGGGGATTGAACTCAGGCCATCGGCAGGTAGTACCCTTACCTGCTGGCTATCTTAAGGGCCCTGCTCTTTTCTCTTCTTCTTTTGAGACAGGGTCTCACTATGTATCCCTGGCTGTCCCGGAACTTATTGTGTACATTTTCTTTATGTGGACATTATGAATGCTGCATCTGGAGTGGATTACATCTTTAAGAGAGTACAGTCTACTATTTATACACAAGTCAGTATGAACAAAATTGCATTGTGTTGTAATAAAAGAACCCTCTCGACCAGAACAGAAGTGTTGTTTCCACAACGCTGGGGGAGGCTAAACAAAGCACTCGGGAGAAGCCGCTCAGTGCTGTGTGAGCAACTCCCATTGTTTTCCTTTTGTAGTGTACTGTTTTCCTACTGGCAGTCAGTGTGGGGCCTTCACTTAGGAAAATAGAGCTGCTGGCAGTTTAGGCTCAATTTCACTCTCAAGCTGTCATAAGTGATCACGTGGGAAGATAATACTTGGTGGGAATTTTGTTTTCTTTTCCTGTTTTTTTTTTTCCGTTTATTTTTCTGTGAGGCAACTTGTTAGAAAAGACAGTGGATGAAATTGAGAGCTACAGTATACAATAATGCCTGGCAAGCAAGCAAACTTTCTTAGAAACTCTCTTGACATAGGAAAACTGTGGAAATAGAACCGCGAGTGCATACAAGCTCTGGTAGCCATTCCCTCTTATTTGCTACCATTATTATCTCCATGGGCTTTAAGCAGGGCCCCCACATCAGAACCATGCTCCCTAGCTTTCTGCTCTAGAAAACTCTCTGCTTCTCTGGGCCCATTTTAAATCATGGTTGCCTTCAAGGATGCTGTTTTAATACGGTCATTGTAAACTGAGAATCTACAACTCTTTTTCATGTCTGGCTTTCCTTGTCTTTCCTTCTGTCTTCTTCTAAGGGTCTGTCTATTCATTTATCTTCTAAAATAACTTTTACTTTTATTGTTTTTTTAAATGTATATTTTTATTTTGTTTATTCTTTCTATTCTCATACTAACTTTAGACTTAGTTTATGATTTTTCTCTAGTTGCTTTAAGTTGAGCTCCTCTCTCTTCTTCCCTCCTTCCCCCAGTCTTGCTGTATAGTTCATGATGGACTTGAACTCATGATTCTCTTGCTTCAGCCTCCTGAGTAGCTGGGTTATAGGAATGTGCTAGTACTCCATGTCCAGCATGCTTCTTCTTCTTAAAAATATGTATTTAGTGGTATAAATTGCCACCTACAGCTGCTCTGCTCCTCTCCCATAGATTTGTAGGTGCTGTGTATCATATTCTTTTGTCTCAAGATAGTTTAAATTTCCCTTTCCCCCAGCCCGCTAGTTGTTCAGAAATATGCTATTTGATTTCCACATACTTTCGAACCCTCAAAAGTTCCTCCTGCTACTTACTTGACACCCTTATTATTGGAGAAGAGAGTTGATATTGGGGCCTTGGGTCAGACTCTGGGGCCAGATAAGGAGGCAGGGCATCTTCAGATAAAGGCATACAGAAGCTCTCCCATGTCTCTGAGAGTGACGAGTTCAGGTTTTTGGGTAGCTATGGCATTCTCTCTGACTGGGCCTCTCTGCTGCTGAGAATGCAGCAGCCACCATCAGATTTTCCATGCTGCTTTCGTCCTACTTCTTTCTGTTCCTTTGACCGGGCCCTAGGAGGACTAGTTTTGGATCAATACTGGCATTTCCCACTGCCCAAGAGAGGTTTAAGCTTCCTGGGAGCCGTCTGGAGGCTGGATTTCTCGCTTTGGTTGTCTTTTCCTATTTTAAACTGTGGACTGTGGAGTCCCTTTCTGTGCACCACTGTGACACCTTGCACAGGCAGAGAAATGACTGGGGTTTATTCAGAACTTGCCTCTCACAACCCCAAGTAGTTTTACGTTTTATTCAGGTCTAGGGTACACTTGCAAGCTCCGGTCTTGTCCTCAAGCTCTGGAGTTTTCACAAAATGTCTGTGAGTCATGCGTGCTTAGTAGATGGGTGGTAGACAGTGGGACGTTCTGTGTGATGTAGTGAAGCCTGGAACCTTCTTTCCTGCTACCTTGCTGATATTACTCCTTGTCTTGGTACATCCATGCCAGATGCAGCACCTGAATTCAAGCAAGAACTTAACCCTTATTTGTAAAATTCTTTTAAAATTTTGTTTTGTTTTCAATCAGGTGTATAAAAGCAGCATGCCATTATTCTAAAAATTCCATATTTTCTCCAACAAGTCAGTGCTGGGATAAAAATCAAGAAAGAAAGGGCTAACTTTCTAGATTAAAGGAGGTTACAGGGATGTGGGTAAAGGGGCTTATCTCCAAGCCTGATGACCTGAGTTCAATTGCTGGAATCAACATGGTAGAAGGAAAGAACTGTTTCCTTTAAGTTGTTTTATAATTTCCATACTTGCACCATGGCGTGTGTGTGTGTGTGTGTGTGTGTGTGTGTGTGTGTGTGTGTGTGCCACAACAATTTGAGGAAAATCAGAGTGTAATACTTGTTTGGACCCTGGTTTGAGTAAATCAGTATATTGAAGTAAGCCTAGATTCCATAAAGCTAATCTAGTCAAAAGCCTGTGGCTGATAGATTGCAAGCCCTAAAGAGCAAAGTGCTGTTGATGTTTTGCTAAATGGACACGTAGTCTACATAGTTATGTTGAGATCTCTAGATCAATTCTGCTCTCAGTCTGGATCAGAGAAGTTGCTGTTTGCAGTGGGAAGTGGTTAATGCAGAAATACATAACTGGCCACGTACTGAGAATGAGTGACAATCGAGTGCTTGGCCCTCGGCAGGATATCCATGTTATCCCTGAAGGCCACATGACCATTGAAGAAGAGGATGTGGTTGTGACAAGCTGTTGTCTGAACATGACATGGCTGTTACAGTCATGAGCCCACAGTAGCTGTGACTACCCATGCAACCCTATACAAACAAACAAAATAAAACAAAAGGACATAAAAGTAAGAAGGGAAATAGTTGAGAATAAGAAGAGGTCAACAGGAATGGGAGGAGGATGAGAAGGGACAGTGGTGAAAATCATCATAACATAGAATACAGGTAAGAAATCATCGAAAGTTTAAAATGATCAACAACAAAACTTGTATAAATTTTGGTAGATGTGCTAATGATGTTGATTATAAAATATTCTCATTATCTTTGTTCTAGAATTTCATATTGAGGTATATCAGGAAGAAATGCCATTTTTTTCTATTATTTGCTCAAAAGTACTTCAGTAAATCTCTACATAAAGCAAATATTCCAAAATGTTAAAAATTTTCAATGTTGATATTGAGCATATAGGATCCATTTGTAAGTCTCCCTGATCTATTTGTATGTAAATATGAAAATAATCTCCAGAAAATTAGATGAAAGAGGTGTTCAAGGTACTATCCTTAAAAATACAGAGAGCTATTTAAAATATCATTTAAAAGACATAATATCTCAAACAGAGAGCCACAAAAGACAACAAACCAAAGGATGAGAATATGAAGCATGTTCTCAGGAGAAGCCCAGATACATTGTTAAATATTTACAGAAATTTGCCACTTTTTAGGCTCCATTTATGAGTGTATTTGGTGGCACCTTTTATAGGTGTGGGTACCAGAGAGACTGGTGGAAAATGCTGCTTAGAAGAATGAGAATTGTTGAGAATCTAGCCTGACCTGGGTGCTTTAGAAGAGGGGCAGTTATAATGGACACAGTGGAAAAACTATGACCAGCCTCTCAGGCTCCATGTTGGACCTCTCTCTCTTCCTCACTAGCAGTATGAACTCAAGATCAAAGTTTATGGAGAGAAGCTCAGGGGTTTCTTCTGTGAAGCGAGGGTAACAACATATACCTTCCAGGACATGTCAGGGTTAAATGAGGCTGTGTGTATAATGTTCAATATGGAGCTGAATGAGTCTACATCTTAGGAGAGGAGCGACAGGATCTCTGAACAGCAGAGATTTGAACTGAGGCATTTTCAGCACCTAAGATGGCAGATGGGAGCATGCCAGTCAGCTTTATTTAAAGATGAGCTCGTACTGAACCTCATGTTGGAAAACCGGTCACAACAATGACTACTGGATTTAACTTAAATATAGATGACCAGGAGTGTTGTAACAGAAAAGGAGTATGGAGCTTTATATCATTTTTGTTAAGAAGCTTTATCACGTCTGCAGTGTTATTTGAAGAGTCACTGAAGAGTTTTGACAAATTGGCATGGTCAGAGTTGAGTTTTGAGATGATTAGTCTGGCAGTCAGCATCCTGCTTTCTTGGGAAATCTGCAGGCAAAGGTTCTATGTTCTCCCACAGCAGAGCTCTCCTCTCGCTTCACCATAGCATGGCTGTTCCCTTGGGTGTGATGAGAAAAGAAGGAGCAAAAACTGCAGTCCTGGCAGCTATGGCTGCCTGCAATGGGTCCACACAAGACTGGCCTGTCAACAGTCAATCATGAATTGGGGAGGATCTGCTGGGGCCCTCTCTCACCCCACTGAATTGTGGGCTACTGATGGACTCTTGGGGAGACTTGCTCATTGTCTTTAATTGTGTATCCACTGAGGAGCCTGCCAGATTCTAATGGATAGTTCCAAACCCATGGTCAAACAGATGATTGACCTAGTTAAACTTAGTGAGCCTCAAACAAACAAACAACCCCCCCAACAAAACAAAACAACAACAACAAATAAACACAAACCAAAGCAAAACAAAACCCGCAGCAACAAAAAAAGTCATGAATGTGGAAAAGGGAATTGTAGGGAGGAGGGCATGGGAGCAGGGGCAATGGGGGAGTCAATTGATTTTTATAATAATCAGAATGTATGTTTTATATGTATGAGATTGTCAAAGAACAACATTAATGAAAGTGACAAAAAGGAAACAAATACACAATCAAGACATCTCCATTCTTCCTCTGAAGACTGAGGTGCCAGCACCTAATTTCAATCAGCATAATATAAGCTAAGTTCATAGCAGAAATCTTCTAAAATGCTCTTTAAGAGTAGGAACCAACCTTACTTGAAAAAGTGCTTAAGACCATAAAGATGTACGTAAGGAAAGTCAATAGCATCCCACATTGCTGCCATCTCTGGGCTGATGAGAGATGAGAAAGAGGACCCTTCTCTATTTTATTTTTCTAGGAATATATATATATATATGTTTATTCCTATTTCTAGCAATATATATATATATGTGTGTGTGTGTGTGTGTACACACAAATATATGTATATACAGCTCCTCGGTGAGCACGCACACACATGTATGGTTAGTATTTCATCACACATGGTTGAATTCAGTCTGTAACTGATCTAAGTGCCAAATTAGAAAAGTTACAAGAATGAAAAGTAAATGAGAAACAATAGGCAGGATCAACAGAAGTAGAAAAGAACAGGGAACACAGACACACTGAGATTTAACAACCATAGACAAATTCTGATTGGAAGTGTTGATGAGGGCCAGGAACAAATCAATATGATTTTAAAATTTAAAATTAAGTTTGGGGGAACCTAAAAAATGGTAACACTCAATACACTGGAGAGACAGTTTTCAGGCAGAATAGCCTGAGATGAAAAGGAACTTTAGAATCAAGGGCTTTGTTTAATAAAGAAAAGCCAAAATACCCCCAAGAACTGAGCTAGTAGTAGGGGTACTTGCATCCACAGAAGGACTGGTAGAAAGGAAAGATTTGGAGAGAGTAAGGTGTCACCTATCAGATTGTAGGAAGTCGAGCATACTTGGAAAACATGCAACCATTTCCCTAGGGACAAGCCACCTATAAACATGCCCTGCTTTGTTAAGGCCTGGGTCTGCTTTGTGCATAGACCGTGGGCACTGTGACCTCTGGGTCAGCTTTGTAGTTCTATGAATCTGCGATTTTTCTCAGGCTTCAGAACACTTTCTAGGGTACAGAAAATAATTCTTACTAGTAAAACACATGTTGAAACTTGAAACCGAAATTACTCCTTTTCCATAAAGTGTAATAAAGAGAGCAACTGGGGACTCCCCCGCAAGAACAAAATGCTAACTGTGCTGGTTGGCCACTCATGCAAGACAAATCTCAGGTCCACACTAATTCATGGCATGGGAGATGTGGCTACTCTGAAGCATTTTAAAATAGAAATCTGGTGGCAGATGATAAAGTATCAAGGACACTGTTACTGAGCTGCAGGATGTGCAGTGCTCAGAAATGGTAGCTCAGCATCAGCCCCGTCGGAGGCTGCACCTTGAGTGCAACCTAAGCCTCCTTATTGTCTCTGGGTATGGAAACATCATCCATGGTCTTTCTAGTTTGCCAACAATTAGAGAGCAGTACCATTAGAAGAAGGTAGTGAGGCACGGGGCACTCTCTTGCCAATAAAAGTTTAGCCCAAGTTCCCACAGACTCAGAAGTGCAATTATTTGCGCAACTTTGCTTCTCAGAGGCTTCAACCCTGGGACAGAGAGCAATTATTAACATAAATGATTCATGGTTCATTTATTGTTTTCTTAGAAACTGTATTTTCTGCAGAAACACAGAGCCTGTAAGAAAGGCACACACAGAGGGGGCAATGAGTCCTGAAGTCCAGGTGATGAGTGGGGCAAATACCTGAAGGTCAGGGTCTGGCTTATCCTTAAGAAAATCAGGAAGACTCTCACACTTGGTGTTTAGCTTTCTGCCTCCCCATGAGGTCCCTGAGTCCCTTGTAACTTTGTGATGAATTCTTATCTTTTTTATTAATTAAAAATTTTCATTCATTTTGTATCCCAATTGCAGCCTCCCTATCTCCTCCCGTTCCCCCCTGAACCCTCCCCCATCCACTCCTCCTCCATCTCCGTTCAAAGCTGAGTTGTTTTCTGTTTCCTCTCATCCAAAGAGGCTTAGTGACTATGGATAGACAACAAGCCAGAAAGCTGGCAACTTAACTATCAGCCCTTTGTCATTTTATCCATAAGGTTGAAAACTAATTCTTATGTCTCACTTTACAGATATTAGTTTATATTTTAACAAATTAATGCTAAGACATAAAGTAACTATTTTTTCTGTCACAATTATACCGAAAATTATTCATGCCTGCTTATATGTATCCATAGTACTCATCTTACTTAAAGAGAGAAAGAAAATTACAAAATATAAACAACACAAATGTATCCACACTTTAATATGATTTGTCTCTGCGAGGAACCACAGGATTGTCACTGTTTAGAAGCACAGTCTCATTCTCTTTTGAGGGTGACACAGTTCAGGGCCCCACCTATGTTTGTTTGAAATTTCTTTTAAAAAGTTGATGTATTTTTATTTTTTTATTTATTCATTTATTTTACATCCTGACTGCAGTTCCCCCTCCACCTTTCATTTTCTCCCTGTTTACCTGTGATGTCTTTTCTATTTCCCCTTCACAGTGAGATTCATGTGTCTCCCTTTGGGCCTTCCTTGTTACTTAGCTTTTTTGGTTCTCTGGATTATAACATAGTTATCTTTGACTTTATGGCTAATATTCACCTATAAGTGAGTACATACCAGGGTTGTCTTTCTGGGTCTGGGTTAGTTTGCTCAGGATGATCTTTTCTAGTTCCATCCATTTGCTTGCACATTTCATGATGTCATTGTTTTTAACAGATGAGCAATACTCCACTGTGTGAATGTGTCACATTTCATTCTTTGATTGAGGGGCATCTAGGTTGTTTCTAGGTTCTGGCTATTACAAATAAAGCTGCTATGAACATAGTTGAGCAAGTGTCCTTGTGGTATGTTAGAGTGTCCTTTGGGTATATGCCCAGGAGTGGTATAGCTGGCTGTTGAGGTAGATGGATTCCTATTGGGGGCCTTGGGTACCAGCCTCAGTACCTCTTTAGGGCTCAGAATTGGATGTCTATGGAAGACACATATCTGAGGGTAAAAAATTAACTCAAGTACATTACCTTTGCATGTTGTTTATTTTTTGTGTGAGGAGGAAAAAGTGAATTGAAAGGGCATGGAGAAGAAGAATAAGAGGGAGAATAAGGAGAAGACAGAAGCAGCACAGTAAGGGGAAGAAGTAGAAGTAGCAAGGAGAAAAAGAAGAGGAGGAGGAGGAGGAAGAGGAAGGACTGATCTCCATGAGGTTTCTAGCTTTTTCAGACAGTTGGAAAATCCCACAGGCAAGGACAATGATCATATGCACATCAAAATCACAAAGAGGGCAAGTAGAACCTGAGAAAGCTGCACTCTGGAATAGGTGACCTGACCCAGGAAAGAGCCAGCATTCAAGAGGAAGTATTTGACGCCCCAAACCATTAGATAAAGATGCTAAAAATCCCTGAATCCTGGATTCACCCATTCTCCTCATCAAATCTCTTTGGTGATAACCAGCTTTGGGGACACCTAGATTTGTTTGTTAGCAAAGGTGGGGCATGCTGCTTTCCTGCTCAGTCCTGTCTTCTATAGAAATCTCTGTGTGGTCTGTGAGCAGGTAATTTTGTGGGACTGACTCTATGTAAATTTGACTGCTAGAACAAAGAGTGAATGCCATAGCTCCAAGGCCTCATGGTGTGGGGGAATGAAGCAAGGTCACTCCATTGCCTGTGCAGACGTCACACTGCTGAGGTGTTTTGGAAATGAATCCCATTTCGAAGGGAAGAATCGTGGCTTCACAAGGTTTCCACATATGACAGTGACTTTTCCAAAGGACAAGTGTTCCTGCAGCTCTGCAAAACGGGTTATTCCATGTGGACGTGTATGTGTGCATTTCCCTTGGCTCTGTCTATTGGTCTGTCAGCTATGCATTCCCTGTATAGTCTTGTAGGCTACAACAGATTCCCAATTTTCTGAGAAATTACCATATTGATTTCCAAAGTGGCTGTACATGTTTTCACTCCCACTAACAATGGAGGAGTGTTCTCCTTGCTCCACATTCTTGCCAACATGAGCTGTCACTTGTGTTTTTGATTTTCGTTATTAATCAATAAAATCAAAACAAAAAGAGCAATATAAGAATCAATGAAACATAGAGCTGTTTTTTTTTTAGAAAAATCAACAAGATGAATAAACCCTTATCCAAACTAACTAAAAGGCTGAGAGAGAATATTCAACTTAACAAAATCAGAAATGAAAAGGGGGATATAACAACAGGCACTTAAGAAATCCAAAGAATAATTAGAGCATACTTCAAAAACTGTACTTCACAAAATTGGAAAATCTAAAAGAAATGAGCATTTTTTGATAGATACCACCTACCAAAGATATACCAATACCAGAAAAATAACTTAAATAAACCTATAACCTCTAAGGAAATAGAAGCAGTCATTAAATTCTACCACCACCACCACCAACAACAACAAGCCCAGGTCAGATGGTTTTAGTGAAGAATTCTACCAGACTTTCAAAAAAGAACTATTAATAATACTCTTCGAGTTATTCCATGAAATAGAAACAGAAAGAGCATTGCCAAATTCATTTTATGAGGCCGTAGTTACCCTGATACCCAAACCACAGAAAGACTTAGCAAAGAAACAGAACTACAGTCCAGTTTCCTTTATGAACATGGATGCAAAAATACTCAATAAAATACACGCAAACCAAATCCAAAAGCATATAAAAAATTTATCCATCATGATCAAGTAAGCTTCATCCCAGAGGTGCAGGGATGGTTCAACATAAAAAAAATCTGCTGATCTAATCTACCATATAAACAAACTGAAAGAAAAAAAACCACATGATCATCTCATTAGATGCTGAAAAAGCTTTTGACAAAAAAAATCCAATACCCCTTCATAACAAAATTTTTGGAGAAAGCTGGGATACAAGGAACATACCTAAATATAAAGAAGGCAATTTATAGACAAGAGCCAAAATCAAATTAAATGGAAGGAAACTTAAAGTAATTCCATTAAAATCAGGGACAAGACAAAGCTGTCCACTTATTCTGTACCTATTTAATATAGATAGTACTTGAAATTTTAGCTAGAGAAATAAGACAACTAAAGGAGATCAAGAGGATACAAATTGATAAGGAAGAAATAAAAACATCCTTATTTACAGACGGTATGATAGTATAAATAAGCAGGTCAAAATTTTTACCAGAGATGATAAACACCTTCAGCAAAGTGACTGGATACAAAATAAACTCAAAAAAAAAATCAGTAGCTCACCTATACATAAACAATAAGAAAGAAATCAGGGAAAACAACACCCTTCACAATAGCCACAAATAATATAAAATACCTTAGTGTAACTCTAATCAGGCAAGTTAAAGAGACCTGTATGACAAGAACTTCAAGTCTTTAAAGAAAGAAATTGAAGAAGATACCAGAAGATGAAAAGATCTCCCATGTTCATGGATTGGTAAAATTAGCATAGTAAAAATGGCTATTTTAGCAAAAACAATCTACAGATTCAATGCATTCCCTATTAAAATCCCAACACAATTCTTTACAGACCTTGAAAGAACAATATTCAACTTCATATGGAAAAACAAAAAACCCAGGGTTGCTAAAACAATCCTATACAATAAAAGAACTTCCAAATGTATCATCATCTCTGATTTCAAACTGAACTACAGAGCTATAGTAATAAAAACTTCATGGTACTGGCATAAAATCAAATGGGTGAACCAATGGAATCGAATGAAAGATCCAGATGTAAATCCACATACCACTGTACACCTGATTTTTGATAAAGAAGCATTTTTTCGATGTCCTATGATCTGGTCCTCTCAAACTGTTCATAAAAGCAACTAAAATACATTTTTCTGTTCAAACAATATGCTGTGATTTTATGGAATAGGCCTGTTTGTGTTTTTTAAAAATGTATACCCATCATAAGACTCCTAGCACTAACATCTGCTTCTTCAGACTGACTATATACTCATACAGTTGTTACTTTCTCATATTTTAGTTTCACTTATAAGCAAACACTAACATCATCTTGTATACATTATTCTTTCTGAGACAGTCTTTTTGTGTTGCCATGAGGTTGCAGGAGTTTTACGGTCAACTTTTATGATGATTGAATAATTTCTCATTGACTTAATATGTGGCTGGTTTGCTATTCTCAGATGGTTTAGATAATTACTATATTTTTGGCTATAATAAAGAAGGAGGAAAATTATATAACTTTGCATCTGAAGTTAAAAGAAGCTCTTCTTAACCAATCCATTAGTATATCTGCTGCTTGTGTAAGTTAGTCTTTTTTTAAAAAAAAAAAAACTTGTTTAGTAATGCTTGAGATTTGAGATTTGGGTTAACTTCTCTGAAATTTTTATAGCTACTCCTCTTGGTCACAGTATAGTTACAACTTCTTCAAACACCACTTCATCATAACCCTACCTTTAAACCAGAGAGGATGGGGGGGAGGGAAGGGGAATTTTTTTCTCCATGACTTTTTTTTTTTTCTCAGAAAGAAAAATGCTTATCAGGAGCTCCCATCAGAATCCACATTAGATGTTAATACCCAGCACTAAGTGATATGTCTAAATATGATTCATCTCTGCAAAGATCAAGATTCTCAGAACTTATTAGCACAGCACCAACCCTCTCCCCAGGCTCCCACTATGACACTGTGAAGCAAAGAAAAACTGGAAACAATTAGGAATTATCTTCAATAGGACATATAGCATGTTTTTGTTTGTTTGTTTGGTGTGTGTGTGTGTGTGTGTGTGTGTGTGTGTGTGAGAAAGAGAGAGAGAGAGAGAGAGAGAGAGAGAGAGAGAGAGAGAAAGAGAGAAAGAGAGAAAGAGAGAGAGAGAGAGAGAGAAAGAGAGAAAGAGAGAGAGAGAGAGAGAGAGAGAGAGAGAGAGAGAGAGAGATCCTAAGTGTAAACTACATGATTGCAAATGGAGACAAGTTCCAAGATCATGGCAAACAGTAGAGGCAAAACAGCAGAAGCCCGATATCCAGCTAGAACCCTGAGAGTCAGGACAGCTAGTGGTGATGTCATCTAGCCTAGGGCTGCGGGATCAAGACCCAGGACTAGCTAAGGTGTCAGGCCACGTCCAGAGGGAAGACTAAAGCTGATGTTCCAAGGTGACATCAAGGCGGGAGAATTCGCTCTTATTCTGAGGATGGTCATTGTCCCCCTCCTCCTCTGTTCAGGCTTTTTTAAAACTCTTAGGTGAGCCTCAAATAATAGAGGGCAGTATGTTTGACGTGGTCTATTAATTTAAATGCTAACTATAATCTGAGTCACCCTAACAAAAACACCAGAATAATGTTTGATCAAAATATCTGGGCTGCTTCTGGTCTAGTCACTAAGATGAAGTTACCACAGAAGGCTAGTTAGGAGCTGATAGTATCTTGTTTCCGAAGTAGGGAATGTCATCACATAACTTTCTGGCTGTTTTTAATATCAATATGTTACCAACAATAAAGTTTAGAGTTTGAGGATAGGAAGTATTTTTTAGTTATTTGGGTACATATTTCTCAATTTTTTGATTTTTACTATTTTCTGGTCCTTAGTAATGTTCAAACACAAGTTTCCTACCTTAGCCCCAGTATCAGGCTTTAGTTACCTAGATGAGATGCTGCTTATTCATGCTTTTGATCTGCAGGATAAATGTTAGTTCTTTAGATTGTACATTTCTCTAAGAAATGTCAGCAACGTGCCAAGATTTTATTGATTTAATGCTATACACGTACATGTGTAAACATGTTTATCTGTGTCTCTTCTGTGTGAAATTTTCAACCTGTTGTTTTATTTTACTTTTTAAGTGTCATTAGTTTTTCTCCATAGAAGTGTTGTGGTTTTGTTAATATGACCCATTTTGATCTTTTATGGTTTATCTTACTTTTTTCTTTGTCATGATAAATATTTAAATATTTCACCTTTTTGTGATTTAATTGACTTAGAATTAGTTATTAAGTAAAACATACTTTTCTTAATATTATTTGGTAATATAATCACTGAATTGATTAATATTTTTTAATTTATAAATTTAATGGACTCATTGGAAGTACTGTGTGTGTATGTGTATGTGTTTGTGTATGTGTGTGTGTAAATATAAATATATAAAGAGGAGACATCTGACTTCTCTTTCTACCATATGAGGAAACAGTAAGGTCTTAAAAGCCCCAAAGAAGCCTCCTAAGAGGCCCTCATGCAGATGACTTCATCTTGGACTTGAATATCCTCAACTTTGAGGCATAGTATCCTCCTGGGGAAGCTGCCCAGACGTTGATGTCTCATTATGGCAGCCTGTTCCAGTAATGTTCTTAACTTTGTTTGGAATATTTGTTTTTGAAGTCTGTAATTATTTTCACTACTGTATTCTATTAGTAGAAGTTTCAGTTTACACAGATAATATGGGAACATAGATAGTACCACTATAATACACTTTTATCAGCTTTTTTTTTATAAATGTAGACTCTTTTAAAGTGATATTTAGTTATAGATATGAAGGTATGCTTTAAAGCAAAACTTACCAGTTCTGAGTTGCTAGCTAGAATCATGTTTGAGACCTGAGCAGGCAGGGATTAAATGCCAGTGTCCTGGTTCATTTCAGGTAAATAGGGCCACATGCTCAGTATTCTAGGAGTTCAGAGTTTAAGGAAAGGGATGGATACCCTGTGAGAGCACAGAGGATGAGAGAAAGAGCTTCCCTCTGAAATCATTACTTTGTAAGGAGGCCACATGTTGGTTCCCAGCTGCTCAGTCCCGAAATACTCACACAGAAATCATATTATTTAAATCAATTCTTGGCCCATTAGTTCTAGCTTCTTATTTGTTAACTCTTACATCTTAATTTAACACATCTCCATTAATCTGTGCATCACCATGAGGTCGTGGCCTATCAGCAAAGTTTCAGCACATCTGTCTCTGGCAGTAGCTCCATGGCTTCTCTAATCTCTGCTTTACTTCTCCTAGCATTCAGTATGTTTTTCCCCCTCCTACCTAAGTTCTACCCTAAACAAGCCAAGGCAGTTTCTTTATTCACTAGTGGTATTCACAGCATACAGAGGGGAATCCCACATCATCTCCCCTTTTCTGTTTAAATGAAAAGGAAGGTTTTAACTTTAACATAGTAAAATTACATATAATAAAACAGGTATCAAGCAGTAATTACAGTTACAATATAATCTACTTTATCTTTTATCATAAGTAAGGAAAACTATATTATTACTATCTATGTTTCAACTCCATCAAAGAATCCAGAAGGATATAATATTACCTAAGTAAACAGGAAGTGCATTATAAGCAACTTCCAAAATTCTAAAATTGACAGAGATAACTCACTGCCTGAACAGTCACACAAAGTTCTTCTGTACCGTTGGGGCATCCATCTTCAGCCTAGAGGCCCATAGTATCTAGCAGACTTTTCCATGAAGCAGGAAGTTTCAAAGACAATTTCACCTATATTGGCAGTTTGTCAGTCACTTTCTTCTGTGTCCTGAAGAATGCCTAGCAGACTCTTTCATAAAGCAGGAACCCCGAAGGATTGTCTTACCTTTAGGCAAGTTCAGAAGTCATTTCTCTGTGGGTCCTGCAAGACCAGTTCACACAGCATACCATCAAGCGGTTTCTTGTACAAATAGCTAGCAAACTCCATGAGGAGCCTCTTTGATGCCCGTCTTCCGCTTGAAGTTATTGGTGCTGCCAGGAACAGATGTGTCTCACTATCATGAAAAATGCTAAGTTCTTAAAACATTTTAAATGCCATATTCTGTAGCCTTTGAAAAGTTTGAAGAATGCCTATCCATCTGAAATACATCTCTGTATATCTAGAAAACCTAATTAACATGACTACAAACTTGACTATTAATAATGATTATCTATTAACCTATATTTCTTAATTATACATTACATTTTAAATGATCTGTACAAATACAATACCTTAATCAAGATCAGAAATATATATATATATATATATATATATATGCATACCCCTCTTTAAATATAAACAAACATTTATAAACAATATTTGGGAATATGGGCATACTTCTCTATACTACTTCCTGCTGATTGGGGGTGCTGTTCATCAGGTCTTTCATGGTGTATCCTCTATGCTAGAGTTCATCTCAGTCAACAGTTGGGTGAAATAATTTTTGGGGGTGTTCATAGTGACCTTTCAGGGGGTCTTGGTGCATCAAACCATATTAGTCTAGAAGGAATCCACAGATTCTCATCCTCTGTGGAAACAAAAGAACCTCTTTTCCAAAGCAACATATTCTTAGACTCAAATTCTGAAGTCAAGATACCTTTGAAGTATATTTGTTGGTTACTTAGGTCCTTTACAGTCAAAAAATTTAAAGAAAACATAAAAATATACATAATCTAGACTCTCTGTGTATTTTCCATCTTTACGTGGCTTATTATTTTCTCACTCTATTACTTTTTAATATTTATTTTATTATCTTTATTCCTTTAATCTGTGACTGTCTGTACTCTGTCTCTTTAGAGACTATTTTATTTTTTATAAACCATTACTTACTTTTATAACTGTCTATACTTTTTTTCTCTCCCTAGCCTATGTATGTTTATCCAATACTGTGATCAATTTAGAGGTCTTTTTCATCTGGATTTGTCTTTTTTGCATATCTGTAATTATTTTCTGACCAGAATCACTTCTTAAAATGCTAAGTGCTTCTTAAGAATCTAAGCTGTGGCATTGCTAGGGTATATACAGCTCTGCCTGCTTGCTCTGCCCAGTCCGACATGGCAGAGCTGTTTACTGCCTCTGAGAGCCATGCTCACAGCCCCATTTTTAGGCACACAGCCAGTCTATGTTGCCATTAAGCAAGTTATAGCACTCTGTTCACAAACCCCATTTAATTCACAGCTTCATGAAAGAGCCAGAGGTTGCACTGACAGCATGGCCCAGAAAGCCGGCATTTCAAAGCTGTGCAGCTTTTTCCTGCTACCACTGAGTCAGGAAAACTTCTCTTAGAAAAGCTGCAGCACACCACCGGAAAACAGCAAGAAGCATGTTAAACTCTGTATTTTTTGTGTCTAGAATTCCTTTTCAAACTCTCTCTGGTTTTAAGTGGATTTTAGTTGGCCATGTGAGCATCTATTGTTAGGAGGCTGCTTGTTGGTTCCCAGATGCTCATTCCCAAAATAATCACACAGAAACCATATTATTTAAATCACTGCTTGACCCATTAGCTCCAGCTTCTTATTTGCTAACTCTTACACCTTAATTTAACCCATCTCCATTAATCTGTGCATCAGCACGAGGTCATGGCCTATCAGCAAAATTTCAGCACATCTATCTCTGACATCAGCTCCATGGCTTCCCTAAACTCCATATTACATCTCCCAGCATTCAGTTTAGTTTTCCCCACATACATAAGTTCTGCCCTATCAACAGGCCAAGGCAATTTCTTTATTCATCAATGGTATTCACAGCATATAGAGGGGAATCTCCCATCATGTTACCATCCTCAGTAAATCTGAGAACTGAAATCAACTGACTAGCATCTTAATTTCATGAAACATCCTAATATTTTCTATGAATTTCTCCAATGAATGCACCTTTTGTTAAATATTTTAAGAATCTTTTGAAACTATGAGTGAATTGTTTTAACAATTAACTGATTTCATTTGGAGGCAAGTTTCTTTGAAAGTCAAAGGTGTATTAGCTGTTGTCCTCAACAAAGCAAGGGAGTGAACTATAGTAAATAAGAACATGTTGTGGATATTATATCTATAGAATTAACTATTGCCAGTCCAAATTAATTGGACAATTCTGTTCAAGGATAGGCTGATTTTGTGTTTTCCTCAATAGTTCTGAGCAACTAGTCAGCTTATTTGTTGGTATGATATACACCCAGCCTGCAAATAAACAATTCTCATGCTGGAAATGTGAATCATAAATTATTCATTGTAATTTAAGAATAGTTTTGTTTTCTTTAAATGAGCAGCTATTGCTAGATATAAGCTTAAAAGTAGTTGGGCAATCAACCTCGCCTTGAGCTCTTCTGAGTGCAGGGGAGGGTAGAGAAGGCTTTGATATGGGAGGTGATGTATGCTGTGAATCTGGTTTTATTGCCATTGGTTAATAAAGAAGCTGCTTTCAGAAAGTGGCTTAACAGAGTAATGCCATGCTGAAAGAGATATATAGAGTGAGTAGGTGGAGTCAGTGAGAAGCCATGTAGCTGCTGCCAGAGACAAACTCCTCCTCTGGAGCCCGCTGAAACTTTGCCGGTAGGCCACGACCTCATGGTAATGCACAGATTAATTGAGATGGGTTAGTTTGGATATAAGAGTTAGCCAGAAATATGTTTAATCTATTGGCCAAACAGTATTGCAAATAATATAGTTTCTGTGTGATTATTTCGGGGCTGAGCAGCTGGGAGCAAACTAAAGCGTTCCGCCAACAAGGCTTGGATGCTGATTGCCCATATGTTGCTGAGTATCTGGAGAGAAGCCACTGGATGAACTTCAGGAGTAACCTCACCACTCTGCAGTGTTTTTTGTCCAGAGAGTTGAAATTTAGATAAACTAGGCACCTTGTCACCTAGTGGTTCTCATAAACAGAATAACCTTCTGGGGCTCTAGAATTATCTTGGTAATAACAAACCTGAATACAGGAGACTAATAGAATGGGGTAGATTTTTCTCCCATTATAACTTAAATTATATTTAATAGTGATCTCTGAAGAAGGAGGAAGAAAACAGTTCATCACCCAATTATTTTCAAAATGGATCTAAAGACATAGCAGGAAATTAGACCAGCTAGTTTGACATCAGTGAAATCTCAGAGCATTTTTAAAAGATCAAATGCTGGAACATTTAAAAAGCACAGCTTGAATGCCAATTAAAGTAACCTCGGCGTGTAGCTGGGAGGTTTTACTGATTTGTGTGTACAGTGTGGACAAGGGTTCTCAGAGCATTGTCATAAAAATTGAGGAACATCTGATAAAAGCCATAAAACAGGATGTGGTTATTTGACATCATCTCTTTCTTTTTTACTTAATGACTAAAGTATGAAATCCTGGAGGAAAAAAAAAAAGCCTGGCAATTTGAATTCATAGTTGAATAAACTATGTGCAAGTAAAATTCAAGTTTAAACCCTTAGCAACTTAGTTTATGTTTAGTGTTATTATTCAGTAATACTAAACTCTGAGAGCAAAGGATCCATTCTGATCGAATCCCTTAAACATAGGCTTCTAAGTATGGTCCACAGATTTATCCCTTTTGTATGTACACTGACACCAGATAGGTACAGAAGCTAAGAGAGTTTGAGATGTTTGTAACCACATGAAAGCGTGGGCATGGATTTGGTATTTCTTGTTTTTCTCTATTTCAGCCATAGTGATGGGTTATATTGTACTTTTATAACATTTTAGGTCTGTGTCTTACTCAGATAATAATGGTAGTATTCTCCCGCAGACAGTCTTGGAAGCACTGATTGAGAAACTGCATTTAAAGTATGGGGTTTACCACAATATTAGAAAATACTGACCTAGTTTTTCCTATTAGTGGGGAAAAGCCAAGCCTACTCACCTCAAACACACATGGAAAATGGCTTTCAAAAATAGATACTTGGAGGAGCCCATTTGGCTGGGGGTTAGAGGAGCTGAGCAATGTCTTTTGTACTGAGCTGCTACTGTCACTAAGGCTATGTGAGTGGAAAGGTAGAGGACGCCATTGCTCCAGCTCCACAGCCTTGGCAATGTTAGAATCATGCACCCATCCTTTGCTATGCGATTTTTCATTTTTCATTACTAAATGTCAAAATGCTTCCCGACACTGTTGAACCTGGGCCTCACCAGATGGCTCGCCAGAACACAGGGGAAGTGACAGTATATGGGGTTCTGAGACAGAACCTTAGAGGCAGTATGTATTCCATTCCGTTCTCTCCGTGGGATCACTGTGAAGAAACCATGTCCTAGGGCCTGCTGCCCCTTGGCACAGGTCCTGAGGTGGAGCAGGGAGAGCAGAGATGAACCAGACCCAGCATGCAGGGTAAACCGCAGCCTGCAGTAGTGACCTGCAAAAGCTGCAAGGGGTAACGAGAGTAACTGGATCGCAGTGTGTTCTGGCGTGGGCCACAACATCTGATCTGCCTTTCTGGTCTCTTCAGCATTCCATTCTCGAATTTTCAGCCATTTGACTTCTCTACGGAGAAAACGCAAATGTGTCACATTTATATCCGAGGTTTTGATTCTATTCCCTGTATATTCAACCTAGTCGACTTACTTGTAAATAACAACTGTGTTCTGTCAGCCCCTCAGTGCAAGGCCTCTTGTTTCTTTCCCTCCATGTGTGGTGAGAAACGAAGTAAATGTTGAGCCATGTCCTGACTCTGGCCACTTCTCATTCTTTCCATCACTAGTTTCCCAAGAAACTTGCGTAGTTGTTCTTTACTGCTCTCTCTACACCAGCCAGGCGATCCTTTAATATTACATCGCACGATTCCCCTCTTCTCCAAGTTCCCTCATGGTCATTCAACTCAAAGTTGTAGTCAGTTTGTTATGCTGCCCAGCTGGTTGTCCATGTCTGGCTCCGGCCACGTACTCTCCAGAAGCAAACAGTCAATGCAAGGCTTCCCTGGGGTCCTCTTCCCAGACAGCCACCATAGCATCTCTTGCCCCTTTAGGATTTGCTCAAGCATGGTGCTTACCTATGGCACCTTCCCTGGCACTACCAGCACCAACCTCTAGTTGAGGAGTGGTTCCTACTCCCTCCCTATACTTCCTAGTTGGTTTTGGCCCTCACCAACCTGGGTGTTACATGTTCATCATATCTTTGTTGCCACTTTCTCTCATTGGAACAGAAACCCCCTGAAAACAGGGTGCTGCTTCCTCAGTATTAAGAACAGAAGCTGGCACATGGTGGATACTCAGTACAAATCTGTTGGAGACAGAGTGAGTTCAGTGCTCTTGGAAAGACAATGATTGTTAAGCCTTCAGTTTGCCAAGTGCGAGTCAGGAACTCAAATGCTGACTGTAGAGAGGACAAGGTAAGGAATATTTTTTAATAGGAAGCTCATGTCAGTCAGTAGGCAGGGTAATATTTTGATTATGGAGTTCAAAGGAAAAAAGCATTTACCTGGCCTTGGAGACACTTAAGATGTGAAATTTACATGCAGGGTCACTTGTCTTGGACCTGTGTGTGTGTGTGTGTGTGTGTGTGCGCACACACGCACATATGTGTAAATGTTACCCACCTGTGCATGCACAGAGGCCAGAGCAGGATGTGGGGTACCCTGTTCTACAACTTTCCTTCTTATTTATTTGAGACAGCGTCTCTCACATGAACTTGGAGCCAGGTTGTCAGCCAGCAAGTCCCAGCAAGATCCTTCCTATCTCCATTGCACATGGTTCTGGGGTTACAGGCTTGGCTGTGGACACACTATCTCTTTTGTTGTGTACTGGGACCCGACCTCTGCTTTGCAAGCTTACACAAGTGCTCTGACCCACCAAGCTATCATTTTTTTAAGCTCTTCTTTGGGCTTTCTACAGGAAGTTCAACTTTGAACTTGGCCATATATTGCGCCTGTGTAGAGACAGAAGATGAGAAAGAGTCAGGGGATTCTAGAACTAGAAATATGGTTTTATTTTCAGGGAAAGATAACACTTTTTCCAAAAAACCTTTTGGGAACTGTGGAAAATAAAGCTGGCCAGGTAGGAGGTGGGGCTGTGCCGCAGGCTGTACCCACTCTCTACCATCTTGGCATTTCAGCAGCACACCGTTGGGTGAAGACTCTATATGTTATTTTTGCAGTGAAGTCTCTGCCAAGATCATGAAGGGAGTGAAAACTCCAGGAAAACTTGTAAAAGCAGCAAAAATGTCATATGCTTGGATTTCCGAGCAGCTGAAGCAAAGCTGCAGCGCGCATCTAGACCCAAGCCTGAGGTTCCCATACAAAGGTACTGCTGAGCTGACAGAATTTCTAATATCGTGTTGAAATCAGTTCCCCCATCTCCAGATATCCATGTATCAATACCTTTTAATACTGAGAGTTCCACAGGATTCTGTGTGCCTGCAATATACTATATATACAAAGGTAAAAATAAAAAAGAGAATAATGTCATGCTTCTAGAAAAGTAAATGTCTTGATTTTATTCTGCTTATTTTATGCTCAATGAATGTACAAAAATATAATTAATATTTTCCGATGGAGAAAAGGGGGACATAAATAGCATGCTAAGGAACTATGGTGCGCTAGGCGCAATTCTATGAACTTCACATGTATTTTCTAGCTGTACTGTACAGAATTTGTATTGCACATGTTATCTCTGTTAAGGATTAGGATAGTGTATTTTGGAAGCAGACAATCTGATTTTTAGGAGGAATTACGCATGTATAATCACTAACCTGGCTAATTGGACCGTGCAAGAACTGACTGGTTTTCTCAGTACAGTACTCATTTCCATTTCTCCCCCTTCCCCTCCAGGTCCTCTGAGTTCCCCACTCCCTCTCTCAATGTGTGTGTGTGTGTGTGTGTGTGTGTGTGTAATAATGATTAAAGGAAAAGAAGTCAATAATTTATCTATTATTCTTAAAATTCTCCAACAATTTTTGTTGACATATAGGCAGCATTACAATATTAGTCCCTTATAACAATATTTATTTAGACAGTTTTCCCCGAGAGACTATTACTATCAATGTCTTCACATTAATTATTTTCCTTTCCCTTTTATTCTTGATAACACAGAAGACAAACAATGCACCCAGGACTCCTCAAGACAAAGCTTAAGGCACCAACTAGCTTAGATGAGTTTGGAACAGTGACTTATGGACCGAAACCTCAACCGTGTGTTTGTAAGCCCTTCTCCACAATCCTCCTGGCTACCTCTATTCCCCGTTCATTGGTCCCTGCCCCAGTAGCTGCACAGTGAATTTGTGCCCTTTGCTAACAAAGCTTTTGCTTCAGCACAAGATCAGAAGTAAAGGCCTGGTGTCTACAGTACCTTCTGCTGGATTTGCCTGCACTAAAATTAGGACAGAAGCTGCCAGGGCTGGTTGGTACTGGTAGGAAGTTGGGGAATGTTTAGGGTGTCTTTATAGAAAGGGTTCTTTTGTGGGATGTTTGGAGAGTGACCGTATTATTTTTTCCAATTATTATTATTGCTTCTCTGGTTTCTTTTCTTCCATCTGTTTCAGCCATGTGTGATCTTCACACTGCCTTTTCTTAAGTACCATGAAGTATTTAAAAAATGAATTGGCTCCTGAATGTTTTCCTCCTTTTCTCTCCCTGGTAACTTTACAAATCCATTAAGCAGTTTATTACTCCCTAGGGGTTGAGTGATTTCTCATCCTGACCCTGCTGCTCAGATTAGCAAAAATCTAACTCAGAATTAACAACTGTCTGTTTCTTTGAGTGATGAGTGGAAATTCTTAAATAATGATTAGTGCTTGTAAGAAATGAAGAGAAACAAAACATTTTTTTTCTTGACATTTGCTGTGGATTTCTATAAGTAGAAAATTTGTTTTTCCTCCATTATAAAAATATATAATTAATTTATGTGCACCATCAGAAATTACTATTACAAATTCCTGATAGTGTTTCTGTTCTTTTATTTTAGGTTCGTTTGGTATTAGCTTTTTTAATTTGTGGTAAAGAAAATTAGTAAATACTTTCTAGCTTTGTTTATTAATTATTCAATAATGCTACTGACCATTTATATTATTTCAAATTTGTACTTACGCAGAGAAAAGAAAATAAACTTTACTTGCAGGAAGCAGGTTTATGAGCAAACCCATCCACACATGTACTGTACTGGGACAGTAAGGGAGACTTGGCAGTGCAGAACAGGGTCAAAGAGGAGGAGACCGATGCTACAAAGACAGGGAAGAATGCTCACATGAAGCCTTTGTATAGTGAAGATTCTTATAACCAAGGGACACAGCAATGCTCAGACCTGAAGGATGCACATGGATCTAGGCAAGAGGGAGATGCTGCAGTTTAATGAACTAGGAACGAGCAGAGTGTAAAATGAGAACGGTAAAAACATGGAATGTGGAATGTACAATCCTGAGCTAAAATCATAGCAGCACATTAAAGGACCTGGGAAGGGGACTGTGAAGAAAACTAAAGAGGTATGTTTTTGTTAGGGTTACTTAGTGAAACACCATGACCTAAAACCAAGTTGGGGAGGACAGGGTTTATTTGGCTTATATTACTATATTGTTGTTCAACATTGAAGAAAGTCAGGACAGGAACCCAAACAGGGCTGGAACCTGAAGACAGGAGCTGATATAGAGGCCATGGAGGGGTGCTGCTTACTCGCTTGCTTCCCATAGCTTGCTCAGCCTGCTTTCTTATAGATCCCAGGACCACCAGCCAAGGGATGGCACCACCACAATAGGGCCCTCCCCTATCAATCACGAGTTAAAGAAAATGCCCCACAGCCAGATCTTATGGAAACATTTTCCTCCTCTCAATGACTTCAGTTTGTACAAAGCTGACATAAAATTATCTATCATAAGGTTCATGCAAAGAAGAGGTACAAAGAGATGGGGCCACATATAGTCCTAATCAGACTTTTCATTGCAGAAATCTCGGTAGAGGCACCCTTAATATTTTTTTATCTCTAGGTTACTAATTTTACTTGAGAATGTAAGGGGTCATATTTTACTAGATGCTGTCAGTGTTGGTTATGTGAAAGGACACCTTTACCAACATCTGAGCTTTGGAAATATTTGAAGGTGTTTGACTCTAACAAGCTATGACTGTCCACAGGTGAGACTGCCAAGGGTTCAGAATGCAGTGCCACTGTCGTTTCCTGGCAGACAGTTTTACAAGCCACATAGAATTTTAAGTGTGGTGACACTTTGACCTTGAAAATCTATTTAAGGAAATAAACATGGTATGGTGTTGCCCAACAGGAGTCTCTTCAAATGACTGTTTTACCATACAGTAGAACATTTTATGGGAAGTGACATGGTGACGCAATCATCCATCTGTTGATACAGGAGGATGTTTTTGCTTTGTCACTAAACAGAACTTTCAGTTTATAGCAGCATGGATAGTTTTCCCTTACTTTTCTTTTTTTGAATTGGCTCATGGCTTTTTATTTTATTTTTGAAATTATAATGTAATTATACTCCCCCCTGCCCTTTCCTCACTCCAAACCCTCCCAAGTATCCCTACCCACTGACCTTCAAATTCATGGCCTCTTTCTCACTAATTGTTATTGGACACCTTTATGTACAATATATACATATATATTCCTAAATATAACCTATTAATTTGTATGTTACTTGTATGTATGTTTTCAAGGCTAACCATTTAGCAATGGAAAACCAATTGGTGTATTTTTCCCTGGCGAAGACCGCCTCTCCCCTTCCCAGCTTTACTTATTTGTCTATAGTTCTTTGTGTAGGGTTGGGGCCTCTTGGTTTTTTCTCCCATCTATCTTGGCATATTCACTGGTGTCCTCCCTGTTCAGCTCAAGCTTCAGTGGTCGTTGGTGAGATTGCAAAGGCTTGGCAGGTCTGTATAATGCACCAAATGCTAATTGTTAATGTATCTGTTCCTTGTCTCACTACTGTGAATGAATACCTGTCAAGGCGCAGTTGTATTTCTGCTCACAGTTCAAGGGAATACAGTCCATCTGAAGGGGAAGGGAGCTAGCAGAAGAGTGACATGTCTGGTCACACTGTCTGCAATCAGGAAGCAGGTAGCTAAGATTAAGTGGAGCCTTGCTATAAAATCTCAAGACTTGTCCCTAGTGACGCAGTTCCTTCAGTGAGATGCTGCCTGCTACAGGTCCCAGAGCCTTCTAATTCAGTGCCACTAGCTGGCAGCCAAGTGTCCAAACAAATGAGCCATTTCATATTTAACTATTCATATTCATATAAGGGGGCATTTCATATTTAAATCACAATACCTGGTGATGACTTTCTAGGTGATTTTTGAATGATATTTTGTAGCTTTATGCTGTTTTGTAATGAACATATATTATTTTCGTCATTTGTTAGAGCATTTCTCTCTATAGTAATATTTCTTTAAAGTCTATAAAATTTTGTAGGAAAAAAGCGGGGGAAATGAGACATTTCAATGGGTACAGGTGCCTTTTGTGCATGACTGGTAACCTAAGCTTTTTTTCAGCACCTGTATGTTAAAAGGTGAGAACCTACTCTTGTAAGTTGTCCTCTGACCTCTACACATGTTCCGTGGTGCATAAATGGCTATACACACGTCATATAATTTTAAATATAAAATTAAGATCATATTGCTTTGGCAGTTCCATAAGCCATCAGTGTTAGGGAAAGCCTGGTGCTTCTCAGACTGAAACATGTACACCAAATCATTCGTGGGGCCTGGGACTCTGCATGTCTCACAAGCTCCCTGGTGATTTCTGCCTTTGGTTCTGAACAGCACTTGAAGCATCTAATTTTTAATAAAAAATAAAAATCTCAGTTTGCTTTTTTTCTGTGCTGACTTTATTGCAGGCAGCAACAAACACGAAACAACAGACTTCTGAGAACACAAAACTGAAGCAGCCATTTTCAACTAATGACTCCCTTAGCAGGTAGCGTAAAGAGTCCCCTCTCCTCTGAACGAGAAATGCCCAAGGTCTCCCAAATTCACATGGCCACTGTGGAGCGCTAAGCTTCCTAATATAACTTTTTTCTCAACATAGGATCTCAGTCTACGCAGCTATATCCCTTAGAGCATGAGATGCTGCTGCTCTGATAACATAATCAAATTGTGATTACACACAAGAATTTTCTTAACTTTTTGGCTTCATCCAGCCTGTGCAACACTTAGCAAATTCCTACAGTTATTAAGTTATTAAAGAAGGAATAAAGCAACAAGTTTAGGGAAGACAGGATGTAGAGATAGAGAGCTTTTCCCAAGAAGTAGCTGACATCACTGCCAACTAGCTGGCCCCTGAGTCACATATACCCTTGTCATACACATAAGTGGTTTCTAAGCCAAAGTAATTTGGAGGCTTGGTAATTTAGCTAAACGGCTAACACTGGAAATTTCCAAACTAGTCTTGCTTAATTAACCAACGTCACTATTTTGTGTTTACTGTTCTCATTATTGAGCTAATGAGGATAGCAACTGATCTTAATAGTACTTCTTTTAGAATCTGTATTTTCAGAATCAGCATAGGATATAATTATGGCAATGTATGTATGTATTATTAATTCATTTATTTGCTGTCCTGTTAAAAGTTGAGTTTCATTAATGCAAATAATGTCTTAGAGGAGGAAGCGATGCAAACAGACACAGGTTTACCATAAAGCTAAGCACTGTCCCACACCCCACACCATGGGATGGTGTGGTTTTCTAGGGCAGAGTAAACCTCGCCCCTGCCTTGTTGGGTTTCTCCACGAACTGTAGAGGAGCAAGTTAGAGATTGGTCCATCTGAAAGGAACAGCCAGTGAAGTCTGGGACGCAAACAAAAGCAGTTAACAGGGAGCAGAGATACAGCTGGAGTGGATTGAATACCCAAGCTCTCAGGCTGTTAGAGGATCACTTAGTGAAAGAAAAGGAACATACTGGAGAAGTATGTGAATTTTATTCTCATTTGATTAAAAATAACAGCTGGTCACTGATGAAGACAGTGTAACTGCTGATAGGCCGCTAGAGTGAGGACATCTGCCACTGACTTGTTAATGAAAAGTTGAGGCCAGTTACTACACAGAGAGCCTTCAGGAGCCTCTGCAGTGTCACAGCTCACAGATGAAACTGAGACCAATTCTGAGCATGGGTAAAGGCATGACAATAACAAATGATGGGTGTCAAAGAAATGCCTCTAAGTTATCACTAAGATGAAGATTTTGATCAACTTGGTTTGAGGTAGGACAGACTTTTCTTTTCTCTAGAGGAAAAGCAAAGCTAGCGTTTAGTTTTAAGATAAAGGGCTGATAAAAGATACAGAACCAAATACGGTTAACATGGCATTACTGAGGCAGGCCAGGCCAGTGGATGCATAGAGATGTCTGTGTCTTGAGAAGATTTTGAAATTTTAAAATTTATAAATTACTGTGGTTTATATGCTCAGTATTCTCAATTTCTAATGAATAGTTATTCTACCAAATTTGGTGCTTGTAATTTTACCTTATTTTTAAAGAGAGACTTAAAATATGTAGAATGTTCAAATTCCACAAAACCTGCAACTTGACATCATGATAACTTGACCTTGACTTCATGATAACTTGACCTTGACATCATCATATCCTGAAAGTCTAGAGAGCAGGGTCTTTTTGTTTTGTTTTTAGCATTTTAATGATCTCCAGAGAAGTGAGAGCCTTCTCATGCCATGGGAGAGGCAGTAAGAAGTTGCCATGATGGGTATGTATGCAGCCTCAAAGGTAAGTGCTTCCTGTGGCGTGAAACCTCAGGTACTGCAGGCTGTTCTGGGCATTCCTTCCCTTCTTGCCAGCCAGAATCCCGCTTCGCTCTCTTCCCAAGGTCCTCTGCTTCAGACTTCTGAGTTCCCTTACATTACCTTCAAGGTCCAACATGGTTTCTTCCTGGGCTAACAGTACAGTGATGGGAGGGAAGCAATGGGCTGGGAGAGACCAGAAGGACACTGAAAGCAGACTGCTGTGCCCCGCTCTGCTCACCACACAGCTGGAACCCGGAGCCTGAGCTGAGATCCAAACCATTGTTCACTCGGAGATGGATGCTCGTTTTAATGATACGATGCCCATCAGTCAAGCATAAAGCTAAACAGTCACAGACAGGATCTGGTCTTGGTTATAAGTTCAGCGTACATGTAGGATTGTGTCACCCATGACCCAGGGTCTGGCCATGCACTCCTGTGTTACAAGTTTAGTTCCAATCTGGTGGTGTTGAGATGGTAGAACCTTAATGGAAGTGGATTTGGTTTTAGGTGCCGGCTTTGAAATAGTTAGTATGGTTCTTTTGGAACCCTGACAGGTTCCTGATACAGTGGGTTGTCATAAGAAAGAAAGGCAAGTCTGTCCCTTAAGGATCCCTGACTGCCTTCCTGTCTTGTTTTATGATTCCTCCCTTTTGTGTGAGTCCCTACACTGGTGCCATTTGTCACTTTGTGATGTGGCCAGAAGTTTCCACCCCCATCCCCAACTAAGTAGTTGCTGGCACCATGATCTTAAGTGACTAGAACTGAGTTAAATAAAACTTAAAAAAAAAAACGAAAAGAAAAATAAATTTAAAAAGGAAACCACTAAATCACTAAAAATAGATACATTTTCCTTTTTAACACATGAAGCATAGTTTAATATAAACCTCTAGAATTACAGCAAGTAATGATTGCTTGCTGTCCTAGGAAAAGCTTTTGACAAGATGACATTGGGCCACTATTCCATGCTTTCTGCACACACAGGTTAACATTTAGAAAACATTTTCCCAAAGGTGGAAGTCTCAGGTTGAGACTTAAATAGTGGAGCTCAAGTATGGGAGCCTTGGACTTACTTTTCAGCTGATATCAGACACATTTTCTTTTAGTGAAAATTGACTAGGTTTTCTCATTCAGAGTCTTGGAAATTGTCCTCATTAAATGCTGCATTTAAATGTACCTGGGATTTTATTAATTTCACAATTATCTGATGTAAGGTATTTGTGACAGTGACTCATAAGGTTTTTAAAATTACATCTTAAACTTGTATGCTGCGGTGTGTGTCTATTAAGGGTCAACCCGTGGATATCGGTCCTCTCATTCTATAACGTGTCTCCCAGGGTTGAACTCAGGACCTCACACTTGACCGTAGGCACCTTTATCCACTGAACCATCATGCTGGCCCAGTACTTGTTTAGAGTCTAACTGCATCTCTTATCTTTCCCCTAAAAACCATGTTAGACTGTTGATGATCATGTGGATGTAGACTTCTTGCAGAGCGCAATTCGCAATTCGGAGTGCAGTCAGACAACTCCACTCATACGTTGTAAAAGATTTCAAGTGGCTCGAAGGTTAACAGGAGGCAAAGAGAAACACAAACCCCAAAGGAAGAGAGGTGGATTGAACCAAGAGGCTATGAATAAAAAATACAAGGCACAACAAAACCTTTCCCTAAAGGCAAGGTATACCGATGGATGGAAGTGGCTCTGCTTCTCCATCTTAATGCATAAGGTAGAGAAGAAAATGTAGTCCTCATAGTTTTCATTTGGGGGTTAAACCAGCCCAGAAAATCAAAAGTTGTTCTTATTTGAAAGAAATATCCTTGTACTTTCTGGAGTTCATAGCATGTGCTCCCAAAATGTGGGAGGAAGAAATGTGGGCTCTGCAGTCAGAAGACTTGGTCTGCATCCCAGCTTGGCTGTGTGCTGGCTCTCTGACCTTGGACATGTAATTTACCTCTTTAAACTTGGCTTTGTCTGAGACAAAGGGCTAATAATAACGGTCTCCAATGCATGAGGTAAGCACCTAACAATGTTATGTTGCCTTTTATTATTTCATAAAAGATATGGAAATATAATTCAGATGGACAGGCTATTATATACCACTTTAGAAAACCAAGGGCCGTAACATTTGATTATTACCTAGAAAGGACATTTCTCTGGACACATTGCTGCCTGACGTAAGGTGTATCATAAGAAAATTCTGCATGAAAAATTGTCTTTCTTTGGGAAGAATCTATGTTGGTTCTAGTTTGTGAATACTTTGAAGTCTGGTCCACAGACTGCTTTTCAGTGCTAACGACAATAGACATTGCTTGCTAGATCCTGGCCCTGAGGTTGACCATGGGATGTCTGTGGCTGGGGTGCTGCCTGAGCATTCAAAAGCAGTGAATCCTGCCAGCTGGACCATCAAGCCTGTGGTCCAGTGGTGCTAGCCAGGATACAGTTAGTGAGGAAAGGTCTCTATAGGAAGTTACCCCTGAGGATTGCGGGAGAAGCACCTGACCTGCCATTTGCCCGTCCTTCCTCTAGTGATTGAGGTCCCGATAGCCGAGTTTAGGGGACACTGCAGATTTGAGGCACCTCGTCGAATCTGCTCACTTTTCCACAGATACGAATCTGCCTTTCAAAGTCTTGAGTTACCTGACGGCAGGGAACAGCTGGTGCCAGTACGCAGCGAGCTGCCCTGGGAGACTGTGTTCCAGGCACTTTGAGCCTCAGGTTTCACCTTGCCCACGTGGCGGCAGGCAACTTGTCTGCTCCGCAGGCTGTGGAGCCAGGGAGGCGCGAACGTGCTGCTGCCATCTCCGTGCCATTTAAGGGCTGCGACTGCTGTTACTCTCTACAGAGAAATGGACTGGCTGTGGCCTTTTCGATTGACTGGGGGGAGGGTACAAGCCCACCCGATTTTACGTCTGCTTTATATGTGCTTTCAAGCTTACACAACTATATTAAGTGCTCTTTGGGTTAGGCTGAAAGGCTCAAGGAACCTCATTATAGAATTAATTATCCTGGCATTTTATGAAGGGGAAAGATGAGTCCAGCTGGGAGCCTCCTGCCCTGATTGCTGCCGGTGCTGTTTGATTTCAGTAACAGCCAGAGGTGCAGCGCATTTTGCAGGCTTGGGCAGACGTACTTTGCGAGACAGGAAACTGGAAGGGGCAGAGAGGGAAACAACAATAAAATGCCACCGATCTGTTTTCTTTTTTGAAACTGTAAATTACATATAAAAAAGAAATTGAAACATGAATAGACAAAGACTTTGTTTATTTATTGCTGAGAGAGGGCTATTAGAATGCTGGGCTGTGTTTCCATGGCATTGTGGAGATATAAACAGAAAACACAGGCTAATGCATTCAGTTAGGCATAGATTTTAAAGTCTAATGTGCAATCTAAATATGTATCACATGTATTCTTGCTACTTATTTATCTATTATATATCCACCGGTGAAGGGAGACTGCCTAACTAATGGGAGACTGTGATCCGTTTGTAAATATGCCTACGAATTCAAACCTTCACGGTTTGACAGATGTCTGTGGCTTCGCTGTGCTCTTTGTTGCCTGAGGTTCACTGATCACTTGTTAATCTACCTTTGCCTCTTCTAGACTGGGTTGTAAATGCAAATGCTTTAATCCACCTTCCAGGCAGGTAGCCTAAAGGCAGGGAGGGAGTGAAGTGGTGTGAATAACTGTCAGTGACAAGGAGGCAGGAGACTAAAGCGCAGAAGCTCTTCTCTCTCTCTCTCTCTCTCTCTCTCTCTCTCTCTCTCTCTCTCTCACACACACACACACACACACACACACACACACACACACACACTCATTCACTCACACACATACACACACACGTGCACATACTAGCTTATTTCATGAGATCTATCACACTTTAAATAGAACCAATAAATCTACAATCTAAAATTACAGACTAAGAAATTACTGTTTAGAGCAAATACATTAAAGCAGGCAGAGTCCTAGGACTGCCAGGTTGTGATGTCTGGTTTGTTGACTTTGCTGACAAACCTTTACCCCTTCAGCTTTGCAAACTGCCCACTGCATACAATGAGTGGATGCCGAAGCCAAGCCAGAATCCATTAGAGCTTCACTCACTGCCAAGACCCCACCTGCCAACTGATTCTTTAGAATGTAAAGCTTCCAGGTCCTGAGAGAAAAAGCATCAAGGAAAGGGGCAGAGGAAGAAAAGCCCCCAAACAAAGGGTAATATGGCGCAAGAGGCAACAGCAGGAAAGCAACTGATGGGAACAGAGTGAGGACCATTCTGGTAGAGATCAGCCTTGTAAACAGGGTGGATGCCTTTCAAAGAACTCACTACCCAGGCAGCCAATCATAAAGCCATACTCTTTAGGCACAGGGAATGCTTAGAAATAATGATTGCCTGCCTGAAATCAACAGGTACGATTGGCGTCTACCCGAACATTTAACTCCGGGAGTTCCCCACCATTTTTATACAATAAATTGGGAGCAGAGTAGACAGGGGATCGGTGTTCTATGCTCTATAATAAGCAAATTAAACGTTCCAGGTGAGCGTCATACTTTTTGTCCAATACTCAAATGTAAAGTAGAATTTTGGTATTTAAGACTATGGTTGGATCCAGGCTGGCTCTGAGTTATAGTATAAGACTTCAGAGATGAAAACACAGTCTGTATTGCCAACAATGAAATGACAAATTAAAGTAAATATCTTGCATGCAGCATGTTTTCTATATCTCTAAAAATAGAGTGTAGATTGCTTGCAAAACACCTAAATAGATGAATTAAAAACTCAAAAACACTATCAAAAGCCTTCCACTGAATTGTATTTTCAGTTTCTTTTACTCGATTTTCTGACCCTCCACATGAAGCCACCTCTTTTGACAACTGCCTTTGCCTCATTGGCTTTGCCTTCCACACGGCTGTGTTCCCGTTGTGGCGGGAAACTAGTCTTTTTGACTTTGTCTATCATTATCATCATCATCATCATCATCATCATCATCATCATCATCACCACCACCACCTTCATCACCGCCGAACATCCACTAAATAGGAAACACCATCTTCTAGCTGCAGAGTGAATGTGTCTCTTTCTTGCCCTCTAGCCTGCCACAAAGGGGTCTGTTTTTCTATGAAGACAATCCCCTTGGTGCCCGTATCACAGCGTGCTCGAATTACCTGCCAAGTGCTTGCGGTATAAATTATAGCTGTCTGGTGGGAATTTTAATTCACATGCTTGATGTTAAGAAAAATATTTTCAAGGTTGAACTCCATAAAGTTTTTGATGGCATTATGTCTGCTCTCATTTTCCCCTTTCTTCCTCTTGCATTTAGAACTGAATCTTCAGAAGGAGATGCCACAAGAAAGACAACCGTGTTTTGTTGTGTCTCAATTAATGAATACCAAGTTACAAGTTAGCATGGGCTGGAGAGTAATACATCATATGATAATACTGATTTACTCATTCAAATGAGTCAGCCTTTTAAACACTGAAGGCATCTTTGGTTCTCAGGAGTGCTTCGTTTTGGTCCGTACACTTGGGCACATGCTGCGCGAGACACTAGCATGCAGATCGTGTTACATGCTGCTACATGACTGGCTAGTGCAGTGAAACTGGGAAATGATGAATGTTTACTTTGTGTCTAGCTTCAAGTTGGACAGAAACTTAGTTGAACAACTATCTTGTCCCACAGAAACTAAACAGAGATCGGATTTCCAGATTAATTAACATCCTGGAATGAGGGGAAGTTGAGACTGAGATTGTTGACTACAGGCACACAACATGATAAAGGCCCTTAAAAACCAGAATTGAACACTGCTTGGTGCCTGATCCGGTGAGAGATGTTTTGCCAATAAGCTATTCACAGGAAAGAATAGAAGAGCCAAGGAAGGAATGGTTGTGAGGTGAGATTCGAACTAATGGTACTGTGCCTTGCATATAAACATCTTTTTTCAATTTGCATCCTATGAAGAGAGTTTCTTGTACCCAAAGCCTCCATTTCTTTATTTGTGAATTTCCTTAGCTTTAATGTTAAGGGGATATGCACCTGGGTAATAGAGGGTGTTCAGTCTAGCTGAACTAGGAACTAGCTCTCCACACTTTCTGCCTGTCTTTGCTCTTTCTTGGCTATCTTCCCTCTGGAGGAATAGGTTACAAACTGTAGCACCGTCCTCTGGTTTGACCTTGTCTTCCTCCTTTCTGTCCCCACTCCAAGGACAGGTTGCCCGGCAATGTGTCTGCTGAGCAGTCTGCTCTCCTCCCAACCATAGATCTTCCTCTGATCAATACTGAACTGAGATTCAATGATATAAGGACCTAATAACATTCTGTGTTTCACAGATGAGATTTAGGGAGGTAGAGAAAACTGTTCAAGGTCATACAGCTAGGAAGAAACAGAGGCAAAATTCTAATCTGCAGACTCCGAAGACCAACCTTTGTCTAACTATGCTGGCCCTCTTAACTGTTGCAAAAGGGTGATGAAGGGCGATTGAGAAACCAGGGCCACCTTCTCCTTCTATCAGGTGCTGAGTCCGGATAGCAGTGGGATGTGGGGCAGACAAGCCCTGAATTAAATGAAGCTAATTTGCAGCATCGATCTCATTTCACTGACATCTTATTTTCAATTTAAATTTTTTAAAAATAAAAACATAAAACAAAGGACTGACTTTAAGTTAGAATTGGCTCTAATAAAATTTTCATCTGTTATCAAATTTTTGTGGTAATTCTTACATTACTAATTACTTTCAGTGAGAATTTGGGGGCACTGCACTTTATGTGCACTTTTTTTCTGCAGTAGAAATGCAAAATTTTCCACTCAACACAATTGCAGCAAGGATAGAAGGTATTGCTTAATGGAAGAATTAAATAGGAAATACTTTCAACAGAAGAAATGCTTGTATTTTAGGAGGGAAAATTCTGAAATATCAAGCATTGAAACAACCTGCACCCATCTTTGCAAATGTGCTCTATCCCACACTCACAGTTCTGAGACTCCACCTTGTTTCACTATGTTAGTACAGTCTAAAGGGCACGGAAACACGCATACCTCCGTCCCATTGAAGGCTGCCTTGTACTTATGCATTGTGGTGTCTGCTTGTTGTCCTACTTGATACCTTATATAGGGACTCCTTTTAAGATGTCCTAAATGAAAATCATATTTTCAATTATAATACTAATGGACTGAAACACAATTTTAAAACTAAACCCCAGTTATCTATTTTCTTCTGCAACTGTCAAATCACCCGCTTCTTCTGTCTCTCTGTTGTTCCTATTTTATTTTTCCTTTTTTTCTAAAAGGGTGGTAAAGGATCAATGTAGTATTTGAAAGGCACTCCATAAATAATGTATGTAATTCTGAGTCTCTTTTTAAGAATCTCTTGATCAATTCAAATTCTTGCCAGCCGTTTTTAATGCTCAAATTATTTCCCCTTGAACTAAGAAACAATTGAGACCTGTAGGAAGACGGAATGATTATATTGTGGGTTCTTTTACGTTGTCTCCATTTTCTCAGGAGCAGAAGTAGAAAGACTGACCCACAGAAGTTTTGGTGAATGACACAGCCTGGCCTGTACTGAATGCACCTCTTAATCTTAGACTTTCCTTTGCTTCCTTCCTCATCAGCCAATGGGAATCTGTATGAAATAGAAGATACCATGCAAGGATGGATGTATTCAGCAAGTCCAGAACTTAGCATGCACTTTTAAATACAGGCCAGGTTACCAGGGGGCACAGTTCATCAATGAGTCACTCCTGTTGACCTCACAACTCTGAAATCAGGACAAAAGAAGAGGCATTTACATACAGGGTCAGTGGCCTCTTGTGGCCCCTTCAAATGCTTCTGCACCTGTAGAAAAAGCTGATGCAGATATGATGATTTGTTTTAGTTAGACTGCTCCGTGTCTTTCTTGTTTTCCGTATCTCCCCAACAGAAAGTTCTGTAGAGATTAGGACTGTACAGAGTGAACATGAAATGTGAACATTCAAAACCTATTTCCTTTGTTCATTTTAGACATTGCTGTGCATTTGACAGTTAAAAAAGCTAACAATATCTCTAGTCTTTAGTAGTTATCACATATGATAATGAAGATATGGGGAAAAGTGAAATATTGAAATAATATCAGACATGTAAAGTAATATAGAGAAAATTAAAATGGCAGAGATTGAGTCTGCTGGAGAGCAGAGTTACTGATTTAGACTAGGGGATGTATCAATCGGCACTGGCAGACTCAGTGTGGTCCAGGAACATTATGGCCACCTGCTTGCTTTTTAGCAATCCAGATTTCTCCTGGCTGTGGTAGCATGCTCCTGGAGGCTGAGTGTTTGTGGCCAGCCTGAGCAGAATCTCAAAAACGAAGCACAAAAAAAGAAATAGAAACGTCACTTAAATATGAAGAATTTTCAGCATGAGTGTCTAGGAGGAACTTGAGTTCTCCAGGCGCGTCTTATGCATCTGCCTTTTGAGATGAGCTGAGCTGGGTCATAAAGCAATTCTGCAAACCCGGTGCTAAGGACCACCACTGCCATCACTGGAAACATTGCTGGTTGGACACAAGGAACCACAGAAGGTTAGGAGGCAGTTTTACAACGAGTTGGAAAGGGTTTGCAAATAGCTGGTAAGTTGGACCAGGAGGAACCATGCGTGTTGTACAATAGGAAAACTGGTTTAAAGTGATACCATGAAAGGTGAGCCCTGCTGGAGAACTGTCCTGTGAGCTGCACTCTGGAAGTAGGTAACAGCAAGTACAAAGACCAAGGAGAAAAAGATAAATAGTGGTCTCCTCTTATTCCCAGAATGAGAAAAAATAAAAAGTAATTGATGCTGCCAGTCCAGAGGAAGCTTTTTATTTCTGTGTTATTACTAATGACGATAGGAGCTCACACCACACATGTGGTCTCATGCTTTTGAGCTGTCAGCGCTCCAGTGCAAGCTATCCCTCCTCAGATTCCCTTTGAGACTATGTGATAGTGTGACATAAAGGAAAGTACAGAACCCTCCTTTCAACTCTTGTATGTGGTGTATTTAGCAATGCTTCCAGGGCACTGCAAGGCCTTTAAACTTTCTTTTTTCTTTTTTTTCTTTTTTTTTTTTTTAACCTGTGCAGGAGATCACGATATTATTATATGGAAGAAACAAGGACTCAAAGGAACCTGATTAATATATTTTGTGGCATTTGTGTCTAGTAGCAGACACAGAAGATATGTGATTTATGATTTGTGTCTATGTAATATGCAAAATGGTAATAAATAATGGCACTGATTTAGGGTGGGAGAGAGTCACTAAGTCTTTGGAATTGAAAAGGCTTTCAGAGGTCTCCTAGCCTATTATTTCACCTAACCTGATCTCTAGAAATTTCCTGGAAGTTGGTTATGTATTCAAGCTTGAGACTCCAGTGGCAAACAGCTTATCTTTTTTTTTGACAAAGCCTTTTCAATTCATCATTTCTGAAAATACATGTTTTCAGAAGACCAGTTAATCAATAATAAAACTCTCACTTGAGGAAAAATATGTGTTGATAGGTCAAAGAAATTTGCACACCCCTGGTTTCAATAAGGTTCCCAATGTTTACCTATCTGTTGTTTGGTTATTATACAGCTTCCTAGACTTGTTTTCAGAAGCATTGTGCTTTCCTAGAACAATGTCATGTTTTCCAGGAAATACTTCTGTGAAGGATGTTTTTGAGATCTGCTGTTTTTCCACACAACATACTATGACAGATAGTGAGAAATAGTACATAATTTTCCTTTACATTAAAGAAAAATGCTAGTACCTGGAAGCATTCCTTCATTTCTGCTCTCCAGAAAGGAAAAGAGAATTATGCCCACCCTGCCTTTGGCCAAAGACCTATGGATACTGTGCATAAATTAGAGACATGGCATATTCAGGGGGCTTTTCCCTTCAGTCTCAGAGACGTTAGCCCTTCGTGCATGCAGATGGGTTACTGAACAGCAGATGGGATGACTCTCCCTTGCTGATATTTCCAATTAAACTCTGAGGGAAGCACTTATCTGCAGTACAAACAAGAACATCACAGGGATCATCTGAGTGCTTTTGATGCCTCTTGCCACTCTGTCACCCATCCACAGCAACATTATGATACCATCTTGGAGTTCTGGGTGAACAAAGAGGAAACAGTAAACGTAAAGGGGTTGGCCAAGAGCACTGAGGGAGTCTAGGTGTCAGATCCCAGAATAAAAAGGCAGCGTCTGGCTCCTGTGCTCTCAGCTTGTGAAAAGAGCACAGCTCTGAGAGGTCATTTGATGCTGTGAAGGGAAGATGAACCTTCTTCCTCCTATGACATCTTTGTGATGGGATCTTCTGATGTCTCTAGGTCTACATTAGTTATGTAATGAGAAAGTGCTGCAGTTATCAAAGGCTCAGGACTGTTATAAATAGTCTCTGAGCATTTGGAGTAGTGGGAAATCCTTTTACAAAACATGCATTCATGTCTTAGTCAAGGGTTTAATGCTCTGATAAAATGCCATGACAAAAACAGCTAACAGAAGAGAAGGTTTATTTCTTCTTAGAACTCCCAAGTCACACACTGGCACTGAGGAAGTCAGAGCAGGAACTTGATGGCATGAACTGAAGCAGAGACCATGGAGAAATGGAACTTGCTGCCTTGGTCCCCATGGCTTGCTCAGCCTGCTTTTTTACATCCTCCAGTACTACTTGTTCAGAAGTTCACCACCCATATTGGGATGGGCTCACGCACATCAGTCATTAATCAAGAAGATGCTCCACAGACTTGCCCAATCTAGTGGAGGCACATTTACAGTTAAGATTCCCTCTTCCCAGATAGGTCTAGATTTTGTCAAGTTGATAAAAAACAACCAGCACAATTTACTTCTGTAATTTATCTCTGCAAAAGATGAAGAATCATGGATATAATGCAAGGGACTTGAGAAGAATCAGAATCCTTAAATGTCAAACAAACTGTGTGCTACTGATAATCTAAGAGACTGTGTATAAAGCATTACCCGACCTGGAATCCTCTAAAAAGTGTCAGGGTTGATCAAGTATCTCTCAGCTTTATCCCACATCTCTGGTACCATAGCCTATTATGAAAATTTCTTTTCAATACAAAGACTTTCTTTTAGTTCATAAAGTGTGTATACAAGAAATAATTTTATTTTACTGAAATCAACTGAACCATGAGTATGTGTGTATTTCTAACCTAGGTAGAGATTACCCTTCGACATTGTTAGGGCTAACATTCCTAATGTGGAAAACATGGATTCATCACAGCATCTTATTCAGTATCAGAGCAACATGAAAACCCCTGGTTATCATCAGGTATGTGACCAGACATACATACTGGTGGGCACTGACATGTTACTGTGCCTGCTAATTCACCAATGGATGCTTAGGGATTGCTGTTCTTATGTCATACTTAAAGCATAGGTCTTACATTGAGATTAGGGTTTAATGTCTAGATATCTTTTCTCTCATAGGTCATGAAGTCATGCTCTTTGTGGCAACTTCCCCCAAAATAATCATCATCTCTGGCTCCTGTAGATTCCGTATCCTAACAATCTAAGAATCAACATATCATACCCATGGCTGAGAAGCAGAGAACAATGATTCATACACATCTGGTCAGCTCACTCTCTCCACTTTTATAGTTCAAGGATTCCAGCAATGACATGGTGCTACCCATTGTGGATGAGCTTTTCCTCACTTCAATGAACTCAGTTAAGAAAATAACCTCAAGGTAGGCTCAGAGGCCAGTCTCCCAGCTGATTCTAGATTCTGTTATGGTGACGATTAGCACTAACCATTACAATAAGGTTACACTCTCCTCATGTGTGTATACTATTATCTTATTAAAAGTGGATAAGATTTAAGAAACATTAAAGAAATCAGGGACCTCCGAAGGCGCAGACGGGAGCCAGAGACCTTTGTGGGACTAGGTCTAAGCCAGGGACCTCTGTGGAAGTGGACCCAGATGAGGGACATCTATGGGTCTTAGCCAGCATGACCTAGGCCAGAGCAGGCCTGAGGCAGCAAACTCAGAGCAGGGACAAGAAAGCCACTGATGAGAAAGTAGGCCAGAGCCAGAGAACTCTGCAGTCTGGGCACAAGTCTGGGACCTCTGAGGGAGTAGACAGGAACCAGAGACCTCAGTGGGTCTGGGCATGAATCTAGAACCTCTGAGGGACTAGGTTAGAGTCAGAGACCTCTGCGGGTCCAAGCACAAGTCTGCAACCTCACAGGGAATAGGCCTGAGCCAGGACCTCTGTGGGTCCCAGTACAAGTCTAGGACATCTGAGGGAGTAGACTAGAACCAGAGACCTCTGTGGGAACAGGCCCAGGCCAAGGACATATACAGAAACAGGTCTGAGCCAGTGACCTCCCTCTGCTCGAGCAGGTGTGAGGCAGAGAAATCCACAGGAGCAGGTACAAAGAAGCAACAGCTAAGGGAGTAGGCCAGAGCCAGAGACCTCTGTGGGTCCAGGCATGAGTCTGGGACTTCTGAAGGAGTAGGCCTGAGCCAGAGACCTCTGCAGAATCTGGCCCAAGCCAGGGACCTCCACAGGAGTGGACCCAGGCCATGGACAAACACAGAAACAGGCCTGGGCCAGCCACCTCCACCACAGCAGGCCTGAAGGAGGAACTCCACAGGAGCAGGTACAAAGGAATGATTTCAGAGGGAGCAGGCTCAAGTCAGAGAACTCTGTGGGACCAGGAAAAGGTACGAGGGAGCCAACACTGAGGGATCAGGCCTAAACCAAAGGCCTCTGCTGAACTAGGTGTGAATTAGCAACCTCTGAGGTAGCAGGCCTGAGCCAGCCACTTCTGTCCCAAAACAACAACCTTAGCAGAAAGAGCCCCAAGCGAGCAATCTCCATGGGAGCAGGCCTGAATGACCCCTGATATTGCAGAGTGAACGCCAGGAGCAATGAGCGACCTCCAGGAATACAGAGTGACCAATAGGGTGACTGGAACCATGGCCCTGACTGAACTATGAGGAACAACCATCTGAACCTTGGATCCACTGGCACCTGGAAGATTGACCTCCAGAGTCACAGATAGTCCTAACTACACCAATCAGAGGAAAACATGGGTAGCAAGGTAAGAACACATGCAACACCACAAAGAGCAACAAGATATCAGTAAAAACTAGTGGTCCTATAATAGCAAGACTTGAATAACCAAGTGTAGATCATCTCATTAGATGCTAAAAAAGCCTTCGACAAAATACAACATCCCTTCATGATAAAGGTCTTGGAGAGATCAGGGATACAAGAATATACCTAAACATAATAAAAGCAATATACAGCAAGCCAACAGCCAACATCAAACTAAATGGAGAGAAACTCACAGTGATACCACTGAAATCAGGAACAAGACAAGGTTGTCCACTCTTTCCATGTCTATTCAATATATTTCTTGAGGTCCTAGCTAGAGCAATAAGACAACAAAGAGAGATCAAGGGGATATAAAGAAGAAGTCAAACTCTCACTATTTGCTGATGATATAATAGTTTACAAAAGCAAACCCAAATTCTACCAATGAACTTCTACAACTCATTAACACTTTCAGTAATGTAGCAGGATTCAAGATTAACTCAAAAAAAAATCAGTAGCCCTTCTATACACAGATGATAAATGGTCTGAGAAAGAAATCAGGGAAACATCACTCTTCACAATAGCCACAAATATCATAAAATATCTTGGAGTAACTCTAACCAAACAAGTGGAAGACCTGTATGACAAGAACTTTAAATCTTTGAAGAAAGAAATTGAAGAAGACACCAGAAAAATGGAAAAATTTCCCATGCTCTTGGGTAGGTAGAATCAACATAGTAAAAATGGCAATCTTACCAAAAACAATCTACAGAGTCAATGCAACGCCCAGAAAAATCCCAGCAAAATTCTTCACAGACCATGAAAGAACAATACTCTACTTCATATGGAAAAGCAAAAAAAACCCAGGACAGTCAAAACAATCCTGTACAGTAAAGGAACTTCTGGAGGCACCACAATCCCTGACTTCAAACTCTACTACAGAGCTATAGTACTGAAAACAGCCTGGTATTGGCATAAAAACATACAGGAGAACCGATGGAATCGAATCGATGACCCAGATATTAATCTATAAACATACGGACACCTGATTTTTGACAAAGAAGTAAAATATATAAAATGGAAAAAGAAAGCATATTTAACAAATGGTGCAGGCATAACTGGATATCAACATGCAGAAGAATGAAAATAGATTCACATCTACTACCATGTATAAAACTCAAGTCCAAATGGATCAAAGACCTCAACATAAAGCCAACCACACTAAACCTCATAGAAGAGAAAGTGGGAAGTACATGTGAATGCATTGACACAGGAGACCACTTCCTAAATATAACCCCAGCAGCACAGACACTGAGAGAAACAATTAATACATGGGACCTCCTGTAACCGAAAAGCTTCTATAAAGCAAAGGACATGGTCAACAAGACAAAACGGCAGCCTACAGAATGTGAAAAGATCTTCACCAACCCCCATATCAGACAGAAGACTAATCTCCAAAATATACAAAGAACACAAGAAATTGGTCATCAAAAGAACAAATAATCCAATAAAAAATGGAGTACAGACCTAAACAGAAAACTCTCAACAGAGGAATCTAAAATGGCTGAAAGACACTTAAGGAAATGCTTAACATCCTTAGCCATCAGAGAAATGAAAATCAAAACAACTCTGAGATTCCATCTTACACCTGTAAGAGTGGCCAAGATCAAAAACACTGATGACAACTTATGCTGAAGATGATGTGGGGTAAAGGGAACACTCCTGCATTGCTGTTGGGAATGCAAGCTGGTACAGCCCCTTTGGATATCAGTATGGTGATTTTACAGAAAATTAGGAAACAGCCTTCCTAAAGACCCAGTCTTACCACTTTTGTGTATATACCCAAAGATGCTCAATTGTATCACAAGGACATGTGCTCAAGTATGTTCATAGCAGCATCGTTTGTCATAGCCAGAACCTGGAAACAACCTAAATGCCTCTCGACTGAAGAATGGATAAGGAAAATGTGGTACACAATGGAGTACACAGAAGAAAAAAAATAATGACATCTTAAAATTTGTGGGCAAATGTATGGATCTAGAAAACATCATATTGAGTGAAGTAACCCAGATCCAGAAAGAAAAAATCATATGTACTCACTCATAAGTGGCTTTTAGACATAAAGCAAAGAAAACCAGCCTACAATTCACAATCCCAGAGAACCTAGACATCAATGAGGACCCTAGGAGGGACATACATGGATCGAATCTACATGAGAAGTAGAAAAAGACAAGACCTCCTGAGTAAATTGGGAGCATGGGGACGATGGGAGTGGGTTGAAGGGGAGGGGAAAGGAGGGAAACAGAGAAAATGCATAGCTCAATAAAATCAATAAAAAATAAACGTTAAAGAAGACTAACTTGATTGACACAGAGATTATGTCTTTGACTAATGAAATATTAACAGATTTTTACCTTATCACATGCTAAGGCTTATGCAATGCTCTTTATATGTATCTCCTAATCAGTGTATCAAAGGTGTGAGGATAGTGTCCTCAGATACTGCTGGTTATCTGTAAAGTCTTCCATTCCCTCCTCCTCTTCCTGAGAGAATTACTAATGCTCTTTGTATATTTTGAAGTTTATTTTGAAGAATATACTTCTATCCCTTCCAGTCCATGTCTCCGAGGAAGCTATCCTAAGAAACTTAAGGGATAAAATTGACTAATGCTTTTGAAGCTAGTGGTGAGGTCACCCATGCAAGGACTGTTTAATTCTCGGTCATGACACACTGAAGAAAGTTGCCTTGGTGTTTCTGGAAATGAGTCTGTAAATTTTTAAACATATCCCTATCCCTTACCTCTCCATTCTCCTATCCCTTCCCACACAATTTTGAGATTTCTTTTTTCTTTTTTCCCCCATCAGTTTCAGTCTGCTTGCTCGGCTATTCTTGGGATTCAGATGTGACCTGGTATGTGGTAAGCCTACTAGGGGTTACACCATTAAGGGAAATTGACTCTCTCATGCTCAGCAGCTGTCAAATGCCAGTAGTTCCTCAGTGGTGGGGTTTTATGCTGACCTTCCCATCTCTACACTGGAAACCTGTCTGGCGCGAGCTTCCATGGGCTTTGTGCATGTTGTCACAACTGCTGTTAGTTCATATGTATATCTACCTTGTTATGTACAGAAAACTCTTGATGTTTCGACCACCTCTTCGGTTCACAATATTTCTGCCCCTCTTCTGCAAAGATCTGTGAGCCTTGTGTGTGTGGGGGGGTGAGGGGTGTGAGATGGGAGGCATTTGAAATATCAAGACACTTGTGATTACATAAGAAATGGCTGTAGAGAGACGGACAAGTGACTCTGCCACTGAGATGAACCGAGGCAACTAAAGAAAAAAAAACCCATTTAGAACAGAGTGATTGAAGAAGAACTTTGAAAATTAGCGAGGAAGCAATGGAAATTCTGCACAGCATAGAGTCAGAAAATAGAATCCAGAGACAAGAAGAACTAAGCAAGTTATAACCTTGTTCCCTGGTGATATGAGTACGGTGCACATGCTGCTACTAGGAAAAAGAAAGTCTCAGCAATTCTCCTTAGAGTCCAGACTGGCTGTTCTAACGTAGGAAAACCCTGCCGTACACACAGGCTGAAAATTCCCTCTGCGGAGTGGGCTGGGGTCAAAGTACTTGCTCTGCTCCAAGCACAGAATTCACTCTGGGTCTCTTCTACCTCTCCATTTGTTTAACTCAAGGTGCTCCACCAGCCACGGCTAACCTACCACCTTTCCTGTGTGGCTCTCAGCTGACCACTAGCACTCACTAAAAGCCTTAGCCAGATGTACCTCACCACAGAGAAAATGGCTGCTTCAGCTTCCTACAGCTTCAGAGCAGTGGCTGCTGTTGTCACTAACTCACATCCCTCCAGTGCTCACCTAGAAGGACCGTGGGAAGTCTCTGCCCAGGGCAATGCCTTGAGGTTGCTTTCAATACTGAGAAAAGTTCTGTTTCCTAAACTCCATGAATGTGGCTACCAATGCTCCAAGGCTCGTATCATTTGCACTGGACCTGAAGAAATTAGCAGAAGTCTTCAAAGTTCACAATTAGCTGCTAGTGCAAGCTTCACATTGCCATCGAAGACTGTCCAATCCAGAAGTATGACTTTCAACAACCTATGCGTATATTAGTACTTCCTGTATGACTTAGAGGCCTTCCCATTCAAGCCCATATAACTTCTACGACCATAGATAGAAACACCGAGTTCAAGAGTCACCCATGTTTGAACATAAGGAAGTGGAACTGTCTTCCTTAAATCCTGTAACTCAAGGATTGTGGTAGAAATTGTTTAAGCCTTAACCATCACCTGCAAATGCCCCAGAGGACTTAGAGACTACAGACCACGGATTTGGGACCATAGATGCTGGTAATAAAAGCTCTAACAAGTGTGCTTGGCCCTTGGGACTCGACATCAATAAAAACTAACATTAGCCCAAACTGAAGATATCTAGGAGAAATGAAACATTTGAGTTCATCAAATCCAAAATACCTATCAAGCTAACATGTATTATTCTATCTAAATAGAAAAATATTTTCCTGCAAAAGCCATTCCATAAAAATCAAACAGTCAACTGTAATCCAAGATATTCTTGCATCTTGGAGATCCAAGGAGCATTGAAGGAAAAAGCAAACAATAATTCTCCAGAAGTAGAGCCCAGTTTTAAAGGGAACCTGTAAAATGCTTGGAAAATTATGAAAGATAAATTATCTTAAGAAAATCGAATAAGATGCAAGAAAGTAGAGTCATGCAATACAAAGATGTAGAAGGATGCTTCAGGACATGTGTGAACTATTCACTACAGAAATAAAAATAGCAACAAAAAATCAGAAATCTTGTAGCAAAAAATGAAAATCAATGAAATACAAATACAGGTGAAAAATTAACCACCACATTCAGTACAGACCCCAGTGAAGCCCTGAGTCTGAATCCTTCCTGCTTAGAAATTTAGGTCTGATCCAGGTAATCATCACCATACATGCCCAGTATACTGCCTTCATCTCTACTACAAACTCAGCACAGTGTGGCATTAGACCCCATTTTCTGAGAGAGAATGAATGATACTTTGCCCTGAAACTCAGTGCTGGGCTGGTGAGACCAACAACTGGATAAACCTTAATCCTCACCCTAGACCCCAGGCTGACTTAGAGGTGGAACTTCTGGGACAGACCTAGTTCTGGAGTAATACATGTGATGAGTCTTTCAGAGTTGGTTTCCAGATAGCATCATCTAGTACTGGTTGCAGTGGTCTTGGGATACACATTCAACACAGTAACAGGCAGCCTGTAAGTGTGGGGGTCTCTTTTTCTACCTTATTGTTGTGCTGGTCTTCTTGGCTTATAGGCTCAGTACCTGAAACTGTTTGGAAGCATAGATTATCACAGGCATGACAAAGAAACCAAGAGACTCTCTTCAGAATTGAGGCTTTCTTGGTCACACATAAATAATTGGGGGCACTACATCTGTGTCTCACTTATTCACAAATGATGGCAAGGCAGAGTGCATGTGTGTGTGTCTGTGTGTGACCAGACGTATTATATACATGTATGCAATTGTCAAATGATAAATTAACTTTAAAACTCTTCTAATTATGATAAGCCATGTTTAAGTGATATCATCTTGACCACTAATATGAAAACAGAACCAATCAAAATAGCAAAGAAAATATAACAAATATAATAGTGGTATAATATAGCTCTGTTTCCCTACATTTTTCATTTGGGGTGTATTATTTTACATCTTTCTATATGGTCTGGTTCTTAACACATCAGTTAAGTTTACCATTTGCAATTAGTTTATTTTTAACCTTCCTATGTATATGAGTGTTTTCATCATAGGAATCTTTCTGATTCCTTTTCCACTTCAAATATAATAATATTAATATTAAAATAATAATAATAATAATAATGAACAAAACTGATTACTCCCATAATAGTTAACCACTACTGTACCAGTAAGCTCATTTTCCTTGGCAAGTTTGTATTAAAGCACGCAAAGTTGGAAGTGGCTGGGGGTGGCTTAGAGTTGGTTGACTTTTTCCATGAATTCGTGTATGTGGTAACTTCTGGAACTATGCAAGATAGCCATTAGGGAGGAAGCTTTCAGCTTGGATTCAGCATCATGTCTTTGCGTTCTTCATCCAAACTGTGTGATTGTTCAACAATAGGGTCTTGCCATGTAGTTCTGGCAGGGGATCAATGGCACTGGCTATGACCTATATGGTTTTGGTGGCCTCTGGGTCTTTCTTGGACAATAACCCCTAGGGATGCACCCCACACTTGGCACTGTGAATTTCTCTTTAATAACTCATACCTTATGGGATCAGAATTATCCACTCATACATGACACCTCTTTTCAAAGTCTTTTTAAAAGCTGGTTTGGTGTGGCATAATTGTCTGTATTCTGTCAATCATGTTTTAAATAAATGCTGATTGGCCAGGCAGGAAGTATAGGTGGGTCAGCCAGACAGGAAGTAGAGGCAGGGCTATGAGAATGGGAGAATTCTGGGAAGCAGGAAGCTTCCTCGGCACTCCTGCCCACACCAACGAAGAAACAGGATGTGACCTGCCCCGCTGAAAAAGGTACCGAGCCATGTGGCTAACATAGATAAGGATAATGGGTTAATATAAGCTACAAGAGCTAATAAGAAGCCTGAGCTAATGGGCCAATCAGTTTATAATCTTCTGGAGACCTCTGTGTGATTTTCTCTGGGACTAAATGGCTGGGGGACCAGGTGGGACAGAAACCCCGACAAGCCGGTCCTCATGTTACACTGGCTTAAAGCTAGCTTCTAAAATAGTCTGCTTCCAAATGAGTTCTTCACACATCCTTAATTTTAGTTAACCTTTTTTCTACATCCCAAGTTTTCTCTCATCATCTACCCCATCCCTGTTTAAACCTTGCCTGCTCCAACAAGACAGATAAGGGAGTAAAGGGGATACACATAGGAAAAGAAGACAAAGTATTCATCTTTGTGGACGATATATATGGTTCTATGCACAGCGTACCTTACAGACAACACTGAAAAACAGTGATGAAAATTTTCAGCAGATTGGTAGGATATAAAACATACAAATAATCAGTAGCCTTACTGTATACTAATGACAAACATACTGATAATGAAATCAAGGAAACAATCTCACCCATAAAAAAGAACAAAATATAGAAGACTAAACCTAATAAAGAAATGAAAGAACTTCACAATGAAAACTTTAAACATATGGAAGAGAGAAGACCCTAGATAATATAAAGACCTTCCATGATTGTAGATTAGAAGAATTGACACTGTGAAAATGTAACCCTACCAAAACCAATCATCAAAATCAGTGCAATCCCAACAAAAATAGTTGTCAAATATATACTTTTCTTAGTAGCATATAGAAAACTTTTCAGGACAGATCACATGATAAACTATAAAAATCCCCCAAGTCAAATTAACAATTAAAACAAATCCCTTGAAATCAGAGGTAGGAGAGAGCGCTCAGCACTGGTACTGGTTGCTCTTCCAGAAAATTGGGGTTTGGTTCCCAGTACCCACATGTTGGCTTATAACCTCTGTATGAACTGTAACTCCAGTTCCAGAGGCTATGACCCTCTGTTTTGGCCTCTATAGACACTGGACATGCAAATGGTAGATGACATACTTACTGTCAAAACAGATATATACATAAAGTAAAAAATAATTATATCAAATATTTTATGACAGTGTGACAAAATTAGAAATCAATAATAAGAAAACTTTAGAATGTATTAAAATATAATACAAAGAAATTAAACTGCTTACTTTTGAAATAATTGATACTGTAAAAGAAGACCAATTGTCACTTCTTCATAGATGATATATTATTTATTGACTCCCAAACACTGGCTAAAAGACATTAAACTAATAAGTAAATTCAGCTAAGTTACAGGATCGAAAATCAACATATAAAAATAGTAGCATTGCTGTATGCTAATAATGAATTATTTTTAATAGAAATCAAGAAGTGACTCACATGTACAATATCTACAAAGATAATTGAAAATTTAGGGGTAAATTTAACCAAAGACATGAAAGATTTCTATAATGAAAACTATAAAATATTGATGAAAGAAATTGAAGAGGACACACACATGCACAAAATAACCCTGTTCTTGGGGAGAAACCATTTTTAAAATGTTCAAACTACCTAAGCTAGTTTACAAGTTCAATGCAAACACTATCAAATTACCATTGATTTTTTTTAACACTAGAAGGAAAACCAACTGTAAAATGTATATGACACCATAAAACTCTGAAGAGTCAAACCTATGAAGACATTAGAGAGTTAGAGGAGAGTGACAGTCAGGAGGGAAATGGATACACCCCAAATTCACTTATACTGGTATAAAAGCAGACATCTACAAACAGAGCACAGTTTAGGATTAAAACCATGTACCCATGGCCCATTGCTTTAAAACAAAGATGCTAAAAATTGCAAGGAAAAGAATGGCGTTCTCAATAAATGGTGCTGGAAAAAAAAGGATAGCCTCATGTGGAGGATAGAAAGTAGATTCTATCTCTTGTCATTTAGAAAATGTCACCTTGAAGTGAATTAGAAACTTAAAATTGAAACTTAACTGAAACCACAAGGCAAAAACAGAGAGGAAATATTCCAGGACATCGAATAGGTAAAGTCTATGAAGAGTAAGTAACTCCCAAACAGTGCAGAAATGGATAGAAATAATTAAAGCAAACTGTCTATCTTTGCTCACCAAAGAAAATAATCTATAGAGTGAAGGAAAAACCTATAGGATGGATACACACACATCTATCTATCTCTATATCTACACACACACACACACACACACACACACACACACACACACACACACACTAAACATGCAAACTGAATGCAAACATAAACAAGGAAGCTAATTAAAAAATAACCTGAAGTCACCCTGATATGCAAACCACACAAAAACACAATGAAGACAGATAATTACAAACCCATTTCCCTCATGATCAACTGATGCAAAAACACTTAATAAAATCCCTACAAAATGAATCAAAAAAACACATCAAAAAGATCATCCACCATGATCAAGTAGGCTTCATTCCAGAGCTATAGTGATGATTCAATATAAAAAAAAACTGTCAATGTATTTCATCATATAAACAAACTGAAATAAAAACCACATGATCATCTCATTAGATGTTGAAAAATTCTTTGACAAAATCCAGTAGCCCTTCATGATAAAAGCCTTGGAGAGATTTGTTTTACAAGAAACATAATAAAAGCAATATATAGCAAGCCAACAACCAGCAACAAATTAATTGGAGAGAAAATTAAAGCAATTCCACTACAGTCAGGAATAAGACAAGGCTGTCCACTCTTCCCATATCTATTCAATATAGTACCTTAAGTTCTAGCTAAAGCAATAATACAATTAAAGGAGATCAAAGGGATACAAATTGATAAGGAAGAGGTCAAAGTATCATTATTTACAGATGATTTGTAATATACATAAGTGACCTCAAAAATTCTACTAGGAAAGTCCTACAGATGATGAACACCTTTAGTGAAGTGGCTGGATACAAGATTAACCAAAAAAAAAGTAGTCTTTCTATATACAAATGATAAATGGACTGAGAAATAAATAAGGGAAACACCACCCTTTACAATAGACACAAATAATATAAAATATCTTAGTGTAACTCTAACCAAGTGAAAGACCTGTATGACAAAAACTTCAAATCTTTGAAGAAAGACATTAAAGAAGATATCAGAAAATAAGGGAAAAAAAAACCTCCCACGCTCATGGATTGTTAGGATTAACATAGTAAAAATGGCCATTTTGCCAAAAACAATCTATAGATTCAATGAAATCCCAATTAAAATTCCAACACAATTCTTCATAAACCTTGAAAGACTGATACTCATCTTCAAATGAAAAAACAAAATATCCAGGATAGCTAAAACAAACCTGTATAATAAATGAACTTCTGGAGATATCACAATCCCTGATTTCTATAGCTACTACTACTAATAGTAATAAATACTAGTAATAAAAACAGCATGGTAGTGGCCTAAAAACAAACAGGTTGATCAATGGAATAAAACTGAACACCCAGATGTAAATCTATACACCCGTGGACACCCAATCTTTAACAAAGTAGCCAAAATTATACAGGGGAAAAAAAGAAAACTTTTAAACATGTTGCCGATCTAACTGGATGTTGACATGTAGAAGAATGCAAATAGATCCATATCTATTACCTTGCACAAAACGCAAGCTCAAGTGGATCAAAGACTTTAACATAAATCCAGTTACATTGAACCTGATAGAAGAAGAAGTGTTCCCAGAAGTAACCTTGAATGCATTGGCACAGGAGACAACTTCTTGAATAGAACACCAATAGTGTAGACACTAAGATCAACAATTAAAAAAATGGGACTTCATGAAACTGTACAGGCAAGGACAACATCAATAAGACAAAAGGAAGCCTACAGAATTGGAAAAATTCTTCACCAACTCCACATCTGACAGAAGGATAAATTCCAAAATATATAAATAACTCAAGAAACTAGACAATAAAAACACAAATAATCTAATTAAAAAAAGGGGTACAGACCTAAAAAGAGAGTTAACAACAGAAGAATCTCAAATGATGAAGATACACTTAAAGAAATGTTCAACATCCTTAGCCATTAGGGAAATAAAAATCAAAATGACTCTGAGATTTCATCTTACACCTTCCAGAATGGCTAAGATCAAAAATACAAGTGACAGTTCATGCTGGAGAGGATCTGGAACAAGGGGAACACTCCTCCACTGCTGATAGGAGTGGAAACTTGTACAGCCATTTTGGAAATCAGTATGATGAGTTCTCATAAACTTGAGAACTGATCTACCTTAAGTCCCAGCTATACCATTCTTGAACATATACCTAAAGGATGCTCTATCATATCATGAGGACACTTGCTCAACTATGCTCATAGCAGCTTTATTCTTAATATCCAGAACCTGGAAACAACCTAGATGTTCCTCAGCAGAAGAATGAATGAAGAAAATGTGGTACATTCACACAATGGAGTATTTCTCCGTTGTGAAAAAGAAATGACATCATGAAATTTGAAGGCATAAGAGTCCTACCAGTAGCAGATACATAGACTGAACTGGCTGTTTCCTGTGACCAGGCAAGACCTCCAGGGGATGCTAGGACACCAATCCAGGTAACAACCTTCGACATACAGTCTGCGATGTGTATGGGTTGTGCTGGGATAAGGGTGGCACAGAGATTGTGGGAGTGGCCAACCAATGACTGGTCCAGCCTGAGACCTAGGCTATGAGAGTGAGCTCACCTCTGACACTGCCTGTAGTACCGGGACACAGAGACCTGGGATTGAACCAAACATAACTGGAGAAAAGAATTGCAAATGTAATGATGCCTAATAATAATCTGCTATACTCATAGACTGATTGGTGCCTACTCCAATTGTCATTAGATAGCCTTCATCCAGCTAAAAAATAGGAACAGATGAAGAGACCTACAGCCGGACATTAGGCTGAGCTCAGGGAATCCTACTGAACAGAGGGAGGAAGGATTGTAAGAGCCAGAGGAGCCAAGGAAATTACAATAAAATTCCCGGAATCAATTAACCTGGGCTCATAGGAACTCACAGAGTCTGAACAGACAACAAGGGAGCCTACATGGGACTGACCTAGGTCCTTTGCCGATATGTGACAGTTGTATAACTTGGCCTTCTGTGGGACTCCTAACAGTGGGAACAGAAGCTGTCTAAATCTTTAGCTGTTTTTTGAGAACCTTGTCCTTATACTGGATTGCCTTGCCTAGCCTTAATACAAGGGAAATGACTAGTCTTACTGCAAATTGATATGTCATGTTTTGTTGATATCCAAGGGAGGCCTACCCTTTCCTGAACAGAAAAGAGGAGGAATGTATTGGGAGGGAGGGTAGAAGGGAGGTGGGAGAGGAGGAATGGGAAGAGAGGAAGGAGGGGAAACTGCAGTCAGGATATAAAATAAATAAATTTATATATAAAAAATAACCTGAAAAATCAGCAAATACCACTCATTTATTTAGTCAGCAAATATTTCCTTAGCACAGCTAAGCCTTCAGAAACTGTGATCGTTGCTATAGTTATAGTTCCCCTACAAGAATTTTATAGTTAACAAAGACAAGAAAGTGAAGGCAATTATTGCAGAGTGAAATTTTAGAGGTTGTTGTAGGGAGAAATGAAGCGAAGGAGAATGACTGGCAAATGGGATCTTGGGGGAAATGTTGCCTGATTAGCATCCTACAAAGAAAATAAAAGATGGCCAGATTGCACTCACACCAGCAATGGGTATTTCTTTTCCCTGCATCCTGCATTTACTTGGAAATGACATATCAAAGTAATTTTAATTTGAGTTTCCTTGATGGCTAATGATGTTGAACATTATCAAATGTTTTACAACCATTTGTGCTTTTGTTGGAGAACTCTCTTTGGTTCAACATTTCATTTTCTGATTGAGTTATTTGTTTTCTTAATGTTCAGGTTTCTTGAGTTCTTTGTATATTCTAGGTACTAACCCTTAGTTGTATGATTTAAAAAGATTTTTTCACTTTGCAACAATGGTGGTATCCTTTGCTGTGTAGAGATTTTTAGCTTCACGGGGTTCTATTTATTAATTGATGCTCTTAATGTCTGTGATGTTGGGGTTCTGTTCAGAAAGTCCTTTCCTGTGCCAGAGTTCAAGTACAGTTCCCTCTTTCTCTCCTATCAGATTAGGGTATGTGTTCTTATATTACGGTCCTTGATCCATTTGGAGTTTAGTTTTGTGAGGGGTGGTAGGAATGACTCTATTTTCATTCTTTGACATGCTGCTATCCATTTTGACCAGACCCATTTTTGAAGATATTGTCATTATGGAAGTAAGTATGGAAATTCTTAAAATAATCTGAAGATATATCATAAGATCCAACTATTCTATTCTTAGACACACACCCAAAGAACTTTATATCCTGCTACAGAAATACTTGCTCATCCACATACATTGCTGTTCTATTGTATAATATTATATAATAGCCAGAAATGTGAAATGGTGCCCATCAACTGATGAATAGATATTGAAAATGTGGTATATTTGACTGATATTCAGTTGTTAAGAAAAATGAAAGTTTCAAGTAAATGGATGGAGTTAGAAACAATAATACTGAGTGAGGTAACTCAGATCCAGAAAGACAAACATTGTGTATTTTCTCTTATATGTAAACATTGACTTTTACCTTCAGATATGTGTGTTTCATTCAGAATAATCAGAGGTTAGCTATGTAGTAAAGAGGTCAATGGGGGAGGAGGGTATCTTTTGAAGGAGAAATAGAATATAGAATTATAAAGGAATAAATGAGTAAAGTAGACTAGAAGGATTAAATGGGGAGGGGAATGGGAGGATACGTTAAAGTAGGGAATCTAGGGAGAGACAACTAACACTAAAGGCCTTTTTGAAAAGTCATAAGGAAACCTAATATTGTATAAGATCTGTGTGTATGTGAAAATATTTAAATAGAGTCATCACATAAAGTCCAACTAGACATGTGCTACAAAGTAAAATCTCCAGTACCAGGAATGGGTTATATGTTTCTGAGCTGTTGGCCAAGAGTGAGCATCGCTCTAACACATCTATAATGCCTTGGAGCTCAATAGCAACAAGATATTCATTCTGATTCAATAGTGGCACAAATGCTATAGGAATTACCTATTACTGTTTCATTAATTTAAGGCCCACTTGATACTGTTAATGAGATGAAGAACCAGAGATTAAATAGGTCATGGGTCCTCGGGGAAATCCAACTACGCCATTCTGCTAAATGAACATTGCCATAAGGTGATGCATAATGATACATTTTTATAGCCTTAGATCAGTGCATCACTCAACTCTTATCAGAGAAACTTATTTTTATAGTAGATGGTAATTAACACAGAAATCCACAAATGAACAATGGATAGAGAGTGAGAGACATTGGAACATTCAGTTCTAAAAGGCATGTTTTTATCACACCCTCCTCTGAAGTCTCAGATACCTATGAAGAAAAGGAGACAAAAAGATATTTAAGAGCCAGCGGTGGTAGATGACTTCAAGGAGAGAGCATTTTCTAAATACAACAAGGCTGATATATGTGTGAACTCACACAGAGATGTCTCATCATGTGTAGTATCCACACAAGTTCAACTTAGACAAAATGCCAGCATGTAGAAAAAAAATGTCCTGCCTGTAGCCAAGAAGTTATTTGCAATTGACAGCTGCTGGGAGAGGCAAAATTAGTTTTCTTCAATGGAGTGACTTTGAGCATATCAACTACACTTCTGGGCAGGTATCATGGTCAGGAGTAACACAAAGCAGAATAGACTGTTGTGTGATATTTTTATTGTGTCCTGACTAATAAAGCTTGCTTGGAGTCAGAAGGCGGAGCTAGCCACTAGTTGACCTAAATTAACCATAGAGGTTTGGAGAACGATAGGCAGAGGGGAGACCGGAAAGTAAGATGGTGGGGCATAGAGAGGATCTTGGCTGTTCAGGAAGAGGTAGGAGGCTCCCTAGTTCTCTAATCTTTCAGGTTCTTACTCCAATTTCTGACCCCCGATTTCTTACTGATAAAGATTAATTATATTAATGCTTCAGTAGACTCCATTTCATTTTTATGTCTGCTTTCTTTCTTTTTTAAGAGAGAAAGAAAATAAAGTTTGATATGTAGGGGGTAGTGAAGATCTAGAAGATGTTGGGCTAAATGAAGGGATATGATCAAAATGTATTCCATGAAAAAATTTAATGAAAAATTTAAATTAATTTAATGAAAAATTTAAATTAAGAGTTGGCCAGAGTGAATGGAAGAAAGACCAGGGCAGGGTTGAAGGGGAACCTGCCTGGTGGAGGTCTTAGGTCCTAGAGGTGTGGCTTATTCTGTGTGACACATCCAAGGAGGCCAGAGAGTGGAACTGATCAGAAGATGGTGAGAGACGATGCAGGGAAGGAAAGTGGGGGTACAACTGGAACCACCCTAGTTGATGTCGAAGAAGTTGGATTTTTACTCTGTAAGCACTGGAAAGGCATGTGGGGCTAAAAGGGTGAATGATATCCATTTTAGAAAAAACAGACAGTGCATGACAGCAGAGTGTGCTCAAATTTTCCTGCAACAGTTGATGCAGTACATATTTCAGCCTGTGAGCCATGTGGTTGCTTTCTTAACTACTCTGTTTTGCTACTATTATTGTGACACAAAGAACATTCATACATAATACTTAGATGATTAGACACGGCTATACTCTAATAAAACTTTATTTAGAAAATATTCAGGCATGTGCTGAATTTTGTCATCAGGCTATAATTGGCTATGGCATGGGTTAGAAAAAAAGTGAAAATCAGGAAGCAAGAGTCTTTTTTCTATAATCCATCCAAGCGGTGGTTATGTTTTATATGGATATGTTTTAATAAAGAAGCAAGAAACTGGATGATTCTTATATTTTAATAGTAATGCATTAATACTTGGAGGAGAAAATATTAAAAATTAATAAAAGAAGGTGTGGAGGAAGGGCTCAGAGGTTGACAGAGATGTATACTAGAGGTGAGGTGAGGTGAGGTGAAGCATTCACCCAAGGCGTATGAGGAGTCAAAGCTTTTTCCTGAGAAAGGGAAGCGGGACATAGGACAGGTGTTAGTGAGCTTGTGAGGAACCAGAGGAAGCAGTGGGGGTAGGGTTTATTATCTTCTCAACAATTTTAGAATGGAGTCTCTGCTGATAAAGAATGAGTTTCAGATGCTTAAGAGCCCTAAAGATAGAAGTTAAAAACATCTCTTTAGAAAACTCAAGAAAATACAGTTTTTTTTGGGGGGGTGGGGTGGGGAGCCTGTATTCCCTTAGTATCCACACCATTTTTTGGCAGTCTTTAAGTACACAAACTGGTTGTGTAGGTAATGCTATTGTGAATCTAGACCTCATGCTTTGTCTTACGCTGTCTCTGAGGAATTACAAACCTTTCAGATTCATGATGGAACCACACAGGTTATGAAGGGATATTTGGCCTCAAGGCATCTGCTTTGGAGGATTTGACCTCCTTCGCCCTTGTTTTTCATACACAGTGATAAAAATGTACCAAGAAGCTTATCTAAGGAGAGTCTCAGGCATTTGGGGACACTAACACAAAGTTCCAGGTAAGGGGGAGCATCAGAAACATTAGAACGGAAAAGAGAAGCAAAGATAAATAAGCCTTAAAACGACTAGAAGTAAGCAGGAACACTTTCTTCCGATAAGACGAGCATCATCTTTAGCAGAGACTCTGGGAAATCATCTCCGCCTCTCACAGGGCGTCGCTTTGTGCAGATTCACATGTTGTGGAATAAGTCCCCTTCTAGGCTTCTTCAGATCGGAAGGAAATGGATTGCAAAATGTACTTATTTGCTGAAAATTTCTTGCTACCACCATATTTATGGGCAATCTGTTCTGGCCACATAAAGTAATTATTTGTCAGCAAAATTTGGAAGTCCTATACACACTCCACACTGATCAGGTGCCAGGGCAGGCTTGTTTTGCCTGCCTGTGATGAAAAAACCGCACAAGGAAGCTTTCTTGCTTTATCTCAGTGGGAACTATGGGCTTGTCTGTTCTGAGATCCATTCTCCTATTGTCTGATCTAGAAGGCTTGTGCTTATACACCGCTTGGGCCCTTCTAATGTGTGAGGAAAACAGAGGAAGCTGTGGCAGAGATGGAGTTAGAATAGATATGTTAATTTGCATGTTGGGGAGGAAGCCTATAAATGACAGAGCATTTCAGCAGCAATGTTTGTCAGCGTGCATAGACTCCGTTACTTCGCACTACCCAATTATGCGCTACATTAATATTTTATGCACAGCTCACTACATTTCATAGTGTCACTAAAATTAATTCTGACTCCTACAAACACTGGCAGCACACCAAGTCATGTAAAACGTGTCTGTATTGTTACTCACATGGGTCTCTGCCCTGCTCTAACCATCCCCAGTTGAAAGCACCAGAAGGCCACATTTCCCAATAATAATTTGATAACATAGATAATATTTCAGACAGGATAGATTGGTTTTTCATCAAACTGGAGTTTAATTTCTCCCTTCTTTTAAGACCCCGTTGCCTAGGTGATGTTCTTCAAGTTGAACTAGGGCAGGAGTAGTCTGCCTCCTCCTGGACTGGACACATACTGGAAAGGGGGACCGTGGGGGGAGCCTTAGGATAACTGCAGTTCAGAACAATCGTGAGACCAAGAAACATTTGTAAGGCATTTTCTCTCTTAGAGAAGGATCATTTATATTTCATACTCAGTATATGAACTTGTTTATGACTGTTAATGAGGCAGGATAAAAAGATGGGAAAATTATGAAACATGCTAAAGAAAAGGAGCCCACTCTCCTGGAGTCTGGTGGGAGCCTCTTGCCAGGAGAGAAGCAAGCATCCCAGAACATCTAACTACCACTTGAGACCTATTCTCCTTCCTGGCTACAAACCTAAAACATCCTAGGATTTTCATCTCAAACAGTATTTATGGGAAAGAACAAGTATTAAACTCTTTATGAAACTCCCATGGCTCCTGATTTTATCCTATCAAATCACAATTACATCCTACAATCTCATTTATAATAAGAGAGAGAGAAAATGGAAAATAAACAAAGATTTCTTAGTAAACTTTTGAAATAACACTGGAAAGCAGCAAAAATATATGGGGAAGCAGTTACTAATCTCATTGCTATGAGAAAATGTTTGATAAGGATCAACTGAGCAAGAAGAAAGGGTTTATTTTGTCTCACAGCCTACGGGGAAGTCAAGGCAGCAGGATCCAGAAGAGGCAGCTGGTCACATTGTGTCCACATACTGTAAACACAGGAAACAACTATTTGTGCTCAGCTCACTTTCTCCATTTTATCTAGTAGAACTCAGGCCCATGGAATTGTATCATCCAAAGTCAATTAACATAAGCTAGACAATTCTACATAGACGTACCTAAAGGCTTGTCTCTTCAATGTCTCTAGGTCCTGTCAAGTTGTCAATCAGTATTAACTGTCTCATTTAGCTAATGATGAGACAATTAAGACTTAAGGAGGCCATATCCACAATTGGTTATTTATGTCTTACTTTATCGCTGAGTGATTCTTTCCTGACCTCCTACTTACAGTCTTGTTGTTCTCCTTCCTCCTTGGGGATTGTTGGCTAACAGTCCATGAGACTGGTGGGAGCAGAAGCAGGGAGCAGGGTTCAGACAGCTGTGGATACAACCAAGAGAGATGACTTCAGTGAAACAACTCAACTTTATTCCAGAATATATAGGATTGGGAACAGTAGCTGGGGGACCACCTAATTTGCATTAAACAACGCATTCCTGTCATAAAGCTGGGTTAGCGACAGCACAACCCTATGAAAATACCTGGAGCATGTTACTTAATTACCATGTGGGTATCAGGGAAAGAGTTCTTAGAGAGACCCTTGAGATAAATCAGGTCTCTGGGCCTAGAGATATCCTCCAAATAAGGGCAGGTAGAGAACAGGAAGCCTTGCTGGGAAGGGAGCCCTTCATATTGCTGAGCTTGGAGAGAGCTGCAAAGCCCTGGTAGACTGCATCCTCTGACCAGCAGGGCCTCCCAACACAATCCATATTAAAATATCGTTAATAAAGAACCTTCTACTCTGCTCTATATTGACTAGTCTGAAATTATTAATTTTAAATATTCACTTTCTATTTTAATTATATGGATGTGCTTGTGTGACAGAATGTGCATTTGAGGGCAAATGCCTAAAGAGAGGCCAGAAGAAGGCATTATATCCCATGGAGCGGGAGTTACAGGTATTTGTGAACTGCCCAGCATGTGTTCTGGAAGACACACTGTGGTCCTCTGGAAGAGCAGCAAGTGTGCTTAACCCTGGAGCCATCTCTTTAGCCTCACAAAATTCT